>JAMXBB010000004.1:18459553-18717628 GCA_024138015.1 Lumnitzera littorea
CCCCCCCCCCCCCCCCCCCCCCCGGTACAGCTACCTATAAGGGAAAAGGCTTAGACTTGAGCATCTAAGAAAAAGAAGATGCATGGTTGTCACGGGTTAGGAAGAAAACGAAAGTGAACTAATGATATTATGAAGGTAGAAGGTACATTATAAGTTAAGAAGTGTGAGAACTATTGGTAGCTAAGATATGTTTTCATTGGTTTTATCCTAGTTTTCATTTCATTTCATATGTAAGCACAGTAATGACTGCTTCTCAGCAATGAAAGTTTCTTTTCCCATCACTGATATTTTCTAATAAGAATGTGATGAGTGTTTGGGTGTCTTCATTTTATTACTATTGTAGTTGTGAAGTAAGAGATTAGTCTCCTTAGTGTGCAAAGTTAATTTCACAAAACGGATTACACTTGAATTGAGGAAACTAAACCCATCAATCAACCAAAAGAAAGTAATAATGAATACAATATATATAGACTATACATCATTGCTAGCTAGTAAGAGCTTAGTCTGCTAAGTGTACGATGATGAGCTTGGCTCATATGTTATAGACTGGTAGGAGTATTGGCTCCCAAACGTACATTATGCCATGATAATTATGTATAGCTTTTATGCTATCTAATTTCTGTGTTTCTTGCCATTAACTAGTGAAAACAGTCCCATCAATAAGCACTTTAACATCTTGATATTTAAACCCAAGTGACATCCTGGTAAGCCATGCTATGCAATCAAGTAGTAGGGAATACCCCCTTGACTAATGAGAAAGAATTATTGATCATAGGTAATCAATGCCACTATCGTTACACATGCATGATTGAATAATTCCTAAATAGGATCTTCTATATATTATCATTAGTAAGCAAAAGTCTTGCCTCAATGCATGAGATAACATATGAGACCCCATTAGATCATTAAATCTAAGTAATCTCACAATAATATCTGTTCTATAAGAGGCCCCTTAGATCAAAGAGTCCAAGTAGTCTTGCAATCATGTCAATTCAAAAATTTGAAACTCATGATTGTTTAACAATAATGTGATTAGGTTGAGCCTTTGCTCCTTATCACTTGGTGTCATTTTTAAGAAGAAAGAAGAGATAACAAGAGAATCTTATTACTTTATACTAGACAATAGCATTGCGTAGTTGAGGCATTACTCCTAAGTGTGTGAAGTCTCTAAGATATGCTTATTACTATCTGTTAAGACATTACAAGTCATTTAGGAAATCAAAGCTGGCCCACTACATTATTGTCTAGCATGATACTACTAAGTGAGGAGCCATCACTTCCAAGTACATAATGATAAGATACCTTTATAAAAGCTAACAAAAGCACCAAAGAAATAAAGAAGCACAAAATTCGACCAATGAACTTCATTGTTGTTGATTCTACGTATTTAATTATAACTTATACATACAAGGAAATACAAGAGCTACAACCAAATGATCAAGAAGATTACATGAAACACGGCTAAATCAGTATGCCACCTTAAGGTATCGTAACTTTCAAAGACTAGTACACTACAATACAACACTAGGTTCTTGATGGTGTTATAAGGGAACAAAAGGCATCAAGACTAGATGATTATCCCTTCTCCACATGTCAATAACTGGGAGATGAAAATTACAAATGAATATGGTATATGATGAGGTTATTCTTGATTATGTTTGCCTTATGCAACACTCCATATGTACAATGTTCGATGTGTGTATGTTTGCAAGGCTTTATGCATATGTGCTTAAGATGCTCGAAGTGAGTGTATGCATATGGCTTAATGTACATGCAGCACTTAACATGAGCGCTCTAGATATTTGATATGTTACACTAGTTTTTAACATGTCCTTTACTCAATATAAAGGATAACATTATTGGAATTGTTCATTACATGAGACTACTTACATATAGTGATATGGATTCATGGGTGAATACATAAACCTAATATCATGCATAACCAAGAGGGGTAAGTCCGAACCATGAGATGGCTCCAAAAGTAAATGATAGTCGAGGGATGAGCAGGGGTTCCCGTGCACCGATGATGGATATAACACATCAACGCCTCATACGAGCTTGGGTTACACTTGATATGACATACAAATATGGTTGGAGGTCACTCACCACTAGTCTACACTTGAATGGGTTGGATAAGAGTAGCTTAAGAGTAAATAGAAAGGATACTTAGCTCAATAGGAAAGGAAAGTTCGGTGTATTCTCTGTACATGATGATGTGGCTATTACATTATGGTAGTATTTATAGTACTCAATTAAGGTAAGTCATAAGTTATAGAAAATTACAAAAATGGATCCCCACTTGCTAAACAAAAAGGAGAATAATTTCTAGAGAAAGCAAGTATTCATGTAAAAGAATATCTTATGTTAAAAAGGACAATATAGATGTCAGAAGGACAGCACGCGTTCGTTTAACTCAATCTATGGTCCCAATAACATTGCATGCTGTTAGGCAGCTTTGATTGCTAGGGATGGACTAAGGCTAGCTCAAGGATGGCTTACATTCGCCTTAACTTCAGGAAGTTGGCTCTTAACAATTGTTAGCTCCGCTTCGACATTGTGTAGATGATTCTGATTTGGTGCTTGGACTGGGGTGTTGTAGAGAGGTCGACTCCACATGTCAGTTGATCACCTTTGTAGCTTCTTAGATGGTGTAGAGAGAAAAGTAGCTTGGGACATTGAACTGGGGTGAACACTACTCCTCAATACTTAACTTACCTCGGGCAACTCGGTGAACCATCTAAGAAAGACCTTGGGCTTTGGAGCACGTGATTTATCCTTGATCCCTATCATATAGTGTCATGTTGCCTCCTCTTATTGATTCTTAAAAGTGGCAACAATGCCTACATGCAATTGTTACTACTTGAAGGAGGAGAAAAGGGTTATTACATGTGAAAATAAACAAAAAAAGTAAGCAAGTTAATAAAGTGAAGTACAAATGGGATAGAAATCGTATAACTATGCAAGTGGGAAGTTGAAAGAAAAAAAATGACAAGAGCAGTACAAGAAATGAAGCCTTATTAAGGACTCATGTTTAAGTCGAAGATTTGGCTCACCTATGTTCATATTAGAGGACTCCATGCTCAACTCACATATTGAACTCATTTACTATAATATATTTACTTAATGTGCACTCATGTTCAAACCCCACGTCATGATCAAAGCTTACGTCTTGATTAAGCTTCACGTCATGTTCAACTCTTATGTTCACTCATGTGTTAACGTCATGTTCAACTCTTATGTTCACTTATGTTTAACTCATGTATTCAAGCATATATATTTAAGCTAGAAGGCTAATGTTCAATACCTCATGTTCAAATCGTGTAATGGGACCTTACATTGCGTTCAGAGCTCACATCATGTTCAAACCTCACGTTTTGTTCAAGAGTTATGTGGTGTTCAAGACTCATGCCATGGTCAAGCCTTGCGTTGTATCACACTTAAGACTTATGACATGTTCAAAACATATTTAAGGCTACATGTTATGTTTGGGGATTATGTCATACTCAAGACTTGCATTGAGTTCAAGACTCACATCATGGTTAATGATTATGTTTAGGGCTTAAGTTCGATTTTGATGTTAAATTATGTTCAAGGCTCACAATTACAATTCATGCTCACTTACATTTAACTTTAATGTACAAGACTTACGTTTGCTCTCATATTTAATACTTAAGTACAATTGTTATGTTTACTCATGATTAAGACTCATGTATCAAGGCTCATATCCGACTCATATGACGAGACTCATATTTAGCTTACATGCTAAGGGTATCATCTATGCTTAAGTCGAGGACTCACACTAAACTCTTACGTGCTTGTGCTCAGGGTTGATGTTTAACTCATAAGCTATGCTCACTTAGAAGTTTCATGTTCATTTCACATGATTTAACTCACAACTACTCATGTTAAAGGGGGTTGTGTTCATTTCAAACTTTCAATTCACAAGTATTCATGTTGAAGAGGTTCGAAGCTCAAGTTCAATTTCTATGTTAAGTTCACATTTTAGGCTTATGTTCAGTTTACATGCTCAAGGCTCGCATCGCGTCATGTTTAAGGCTCCATAGTGCCATGTTTATAGATTTACATCATGCTCAAGACTTACATCGTGTTCAAGACTTAGGTTTTACTAATGTGTGTGCTCAGTTCATGGGTTTGCATTATTCATCTATACTTAACTCACAGGCTTGTAATCTTCTCTCATGTATTAATATCTAACCCTTATGCATAAGGCTTGCGCTTACCTCTTATGTGCTCATATGTACATGCCCTTACGACTCAAGACTCATGTTCAATTCATATTTTAAGTTGTAATTGGTTTAGAGGGCATACATAACCCAAGTATTATACCTCCTCTCTATCACCTGTTGATGAAGACAAGTCCTTATTGGTCCTTGGTTTGCAAATAGTTACTGTCCAAACAGTAAGGAATCTATTCTATTTAAACCATATCGATTTACCAATTGGTGCAAGGATGAGATCTGGTCCTTAAGTTATAACTACATGCTTTTGACTCTCGATTGGCAAACAGTCATGGCCCGGGTGGTAAAGAGGCTACCCCCTTTAAACCGTACTTATTTGCTGGCTATTGCTAGTTTGAGATGTGGTCCTCAAGTTAAGATCATAGACTTTTGACCCTCGATTGCAAGCAACCGTAGTCTTGGTGCTAAAGAGATCCTCTTTATACCAAGCCGATTTGCTGACTGCAACAAGTTCTAGATAGTAGCCACTCAAAATGTGGTTGCAAACTCTCAAATATTGATTGTACTACCTACAAAAGATGGATAATGAGAAGATATCAGTTTTGCATTGAAAAGTAGGGGAAAAGGACCCAAGAATTAATGGTATGGAGATGCACATGGAAGCTAATATGAATGTGAAAGATATACATAAAAGCATGGATTTAAAAGTTATAATTTGTAAGAGCAAGAGTATTAAGTAAGAGAAGTTATTTCATTACTTATTATATGAAAAGAGAAAAAGAGAAAAAGGGAAGAGAGGCATATTCTACTACATCGAAAAGTTCAAAAAGACACTTTAGTCACATGCATTTCTTCATGAAGCAATATGTCTTGGATCATGATGGGAGATATCCGTTAGCTTGGGACATGTCACTACAAAGTTAATATGCTTGTAGGAGAATATTATGATGACACACATAAGTTAAATGAATAGACAAAGAGGGTGATAATTTGTTGACATACTTTATAAACAAAAATGGGGAACTAAATTTGAGAAGAAAGTATGTTACAATGGCAATTTGTATATATGCATCCAGTTGCCAACTGACAAAATTGTTCTCATGCCAAGTCCAACATGTGCAAAGAATTCCTTTAATCTTATGAAAAGGATATACATAAGTCTATGAAGGGATACTCCTTGCAAGGTTCTATCGGTTAGGTCATTAAATAAGCATATCACAAATATCCTTAGCTATTTACTATGGTCCACTTTCAATGATAGTCAGTTAGTGAACATCGAGAGAAACATTTGTCATTTTTAATTGAATTAAACATAGCTGAAATGTTAGGGATTTATATGAAGAGAACCATACATGTTAGCTACGAAAAAAGAGTGAAGATAAATATTATTCATTTATTTGTTAACGAGGACAAGAGGCCTTCATTGTATAATATATATAACCTATGACAAACATGAGGATTCAAGCTCCTAATTTGAATACCCACAATAACATCTTCGAACTCTAAGAACTCAAACAGGATAACTACCCATCTGAGTGATTAAGAGAGCATCTATTTAAGAATTCATTGAAACAAAGACTAAATCAGACTTGAGCAGTCCCTTTAATTGTTTGAGCTAAGCCTAAATTGAGGCAACAAACCAGAACCTAGCCGAAGCAAATCTAAAGACTAAATGAAAATTCTTCATTCATTACTTAAGATAGATAGTGTAGTAAGACCAACATGACTTTAATTGAGATAAAAGAGCCCATTTACTTAATGACAGTGACAAACCTAACCATGACCACAATTCAAGCTCTATTTGAACCAAGCATAAAAGAGATAGCAAAGGTACTAGTTGGAGTAACCTGAACAGTTTATGATAGAGTGAGGCCATGCAATGTTAACAAAAAGCTACAAATGTGTTCCTCATTACAAACTTGAAAGGAGTCCGAACACCAAATGAACTTCATCCCCATTTGAGACAAACATAAAGGCATCTCTCTTCCATCATTTTGTGGATATATGAAAGGAAGTTTCAAGCAAGGCTCTATAAAGAATTCCATTCAGCCTTAGAAACAAAAGAAATAGGTTTTCAAAAAAGAGAGAAGGAAAGAAAAAAAAAAAAAAAGAGGAATCGAGTGAAGATTTAACACATACTGCTCAACTCATAGATCCAAACAATGTAGCATAAAACTGAGTGACACTCTACTCGAGCTTCGAGCTACGAAGCATATCACAGCATTGTTCGAACACACTATGGCCTCTTACTCTTTGGTGTTGGGATACCCTACACTTGAAATGAAAATAAATAGAGGAGAAACATTTAAAGTTGTAAAAGAAGAAAATGAAAACTAAAATGAAGCAATGGGGAAGAGGGCTGTGAAATTATAAAGTAGAAAAGGGCAAAAGTGAAATGCATAGGTGTCAGATTTTCAATGGAACAAGATAATAAAAATATTCTTAAATTTGAATTGTACGTTTGCCAAGGTATACTAATGAAAAGGGATAGAAGGCAAAGGACTATGGAGGATATATAGCTGCCAAGAAGGAACAAACCCATGCTATTGAACTCGTTCCAAATCTTAGGATTTGCTTCCCTGGATTGCAACATGGATAAAGTCCTTGCATTTAACAAACCCACTAGATAAAACATCATCCAAAACACCGATAGTATCGAATGCCTCCTAGATATCACTAGTAGAATTCACATTGTCAAGCTACGAGAGCAACTCCATAGAGAAACCAGTCATCTCTCTAATGTTCATCAATCTCTCCTTTGTTGCAATTTCCTAGCTTTCGATACCGTCATCTCTTGATCCTAAGGATGTTCCTTCAACTTTGACACTACTCATCATTGTTGCTCTTCTAAACTTAAAGAATCTCTGCAGTTGCTCTATTAAACTAGTATAAATAAGCATTTTCCACATCAAGATTAATATGTCATTTGTTTCTTCAATAGGTTCTCCAAATTCTATTTTGCCCCTACTAGCAATGTAGTTTCTGTGTTTAGGTCAGCTGATATTATCCCAAAGATGAGGGATTATGGGGTTGTACCAAGCAGCAAAAGAAAGAAATAAAGTAAAGTAACACTTATCAAATTATTAGGGGAGTAAGGTAATAGGAAACATCTTGAATTTTCTCTCTATCTTTACTTTACCAAGGAGGTAGGATCAACTCACAAGGGCATGCTTCTCAATGTTTAGGAAAAAGAATGTAACTGTCTTAAGTCCATTTTGATTCATGATTACTTAGTCTAACCCAAAATAAAAAAAAATAAAAAATAGAAAAAAAAAAAGAAGTAAGTCCAGATGTCTGCAAAAAAATTCACTTTTAAAAATTCACTTTTAAAATTGACTTTGGGAAAATGTTGACCCGAGTCAACTCAGAGCATTTCTTCTCTGCTGTTCAACCCTTTACACTATCTTAATGGCTACTTCTAGCATATAGAACATCTATACCTCCACAATATTACAACCTCATACCTAAGTATGAAAATGAACCTCGATACTGTGCTAGCCTCTAGTTCATCTACGTTTGCTCGGATCATTAGCATTTGAAATTCTCTCACATAGTCATTGATTGATCGGCTTCCTTAGCAAAGTTCTTGCAACTTTGTAATCGTATCCTATAAGTAGGTTTCGGGCATAAATCTTTCCCTCATCAATCTCTTCACCTATTCCTAGTTCTTACACCTTGTCTTCCATCTCTCGCTCTAGTCGGATTCAGATTCTTCCATCACATGGTAGCATATCAAGAAAACACAAGTGCAGTAAGTCATACTTTAATGGCATCAATATATCCATAGCAACCAAACACTTTCTCAACTTTTTCTTCCCATTCTAGATATTCATTCGCATCTCCGCTTTCATTGAAGGGTAGGATCTAGACCTTAACATGCTTAAGTCCTCGAGTAGCTAGGTGTCCTCATTCTTATGCCTAATAATATTTAACCTCTTCTTCTTCCTCTTCATACTCTTCTACATCTACCTCCCCAATCTCTTCTAACTCTAATCTATGTCTAGTACTTCAGTTTGCAACTCCTCTAACTCGATAGAGTTGAACTGGGCTATTAGCTCAGTTACCTTAGCCATAACTTCTCTCAAGTACATTCTCAAGTAGGTTATGATGTGATACATCCCAAGGTTGTTGCGATTAACTTACATCACAATAACCTGACTCTCAATAAGATTGGTGAGTCTAATAAGCTTATCAATGATTAACTCGAGTATTACTATCATTGTGACCTCAGTTGGTATGAGCGCCACTAATCTGGTCACCAATAACACCTTAAACACTTGAATCCGACATGGTGTGATGTTTTTTTAACAGAGTAACAACATAATACACAACAAACACTCTAACTCATTACTAAGAACCTACTAATATATTATTAACAACTTCAATACCTAAGACTTACTTGAACACATAGAAATGCACTTGCTCTGTTTTTGCAATGAAAAATAGTGTAAAACAAAGTAATAATGGAAACTATACTTATCAATCCATGAACCTTCACTACATAGCTCACCACTTCAAAACTTACTTCATGCGAACACATTGTAATAACTACAAAAGGAACACAGAAGCTACTAATAGCAAGTACGAATAAAAACTTCACTGCAACTTCACATACTCTCTCTTGGAACAATGCTCTAATACCAACAAAGCTGATGTGTCTCCAGGGTTGAACATACAGAGGAGTACCACAACAGAAAGGAGCACTAGAATAGAAAGAAACCAAAAGAAAACAAAAGGGGATTACCAAATCCGCATAGCTACTAATCGGATATAATGCATTATTTGATCTTACTTGACCTACAATTCGCCAAATATGACTCACCTATCCAAACTATAGGGTTACTTGCCACCATTCCTTACTAAAGGGAATAGATAAGAGTTAAGAGAGAGTGAGAACAATAAGGTCACTAAATAAGGAAACTAGTAATATTCAATAATGAGAGTTGATGATGTCTGCATAGAACAAATGGGGGTTTATATACTTACCCTATTAGAGTTACAATACATACATGAGAAGATAAAAAATTGTAATTTACATATTGAATACATAAAACATACTAAAAAAGGTAAAAGAGACAAAGAATATTTGGTATAGAAAAGCAAGGAATCCTCCTAGAATGTTGTTCCATAAGACATGTGTTGTATGGTGATTGGTGATCTGGAATATGATATAACTTAAATGAAGTGAAGAAAAAGGCAACAGTTAAAGCAAACCTAATCTGGTTTAGGTCACAGCTCAATTGCTCAAGGATGTTCAGATCTCTTTTAGGTCAGTATCTCGCAACTTGACTCAGGTAATGGTTTGACTTTTGTTTGCTTAGGAGCTCAACTTAGATTAGGGTTGGATGCTGGTCTACTCTTGAGCTTGACATGTATGCTTGGAAGGTTAGTGTAATAACTTAGCAGCTCTGAAATGGTACCAGTACTAATGAGGGCTTGGTATTCAAGTTCGTAATAGTGTAAGAGATGGAGATTAGGATAAGAATCCTCATCTTGAATTGGAGTTTGAGCTAATGTCATGTGAGTCCTTACAATCCTTTAGCTCGACTGCATGTAATTGGTCTGCGAAGTTGATTCCTATTAAAGAGGATATGTTAAGGAATCCCTAAGCCCTTATGCTATCTCTACTTTATTAGTGACAAAGAAAGATGGTACGTGACAAATGTGTATGGATAGTCAAGCTATCAATTGGATCACCATGAAGTACGGGTACCCTATACCCCGACTTAATGACATGCTTGATGAATTGCATAGTGCAAGAATCTTTTCCAAAATCAACCCAAAGTCCGAATATCGTTAGATCAGGATAGGGGAAGGAGATGAATGGAAAACCGCATTCAAAACTTGTCCTAGATTGTATGAATGGGTCATGATGCCATTTAAGCTATCTAATGCAACAAGCACATTTATGTGATTAATGAACCATGTACTCTGAGAATTGATAGGAAAATTTTGTTGTTGTTGTTTACTTTGATGATATCCTTATTTATAGCCTTGACTTAGAGATGAATTATGAGCACCTCTAAGTTCTTAACTAAAAAGCTATATGCTAACTTGAAGAAGTATAACTTTTACCAATCCAAGGTAACTTTCATTGGTTTTGTTGTAAGTGGAGGAGGAATACAAGTTTATGAGGAGAAAGTAAGAGTGATAACTCAGTGGCTAGTGTCAACCTATTCTGTTAAAGTTCGTAATTTCCATGGCCTGGCTTCAATTTTACCATTGCTTCATAAGGAATTTCAATACCATTGTAACACCACTTATCGAGATATTAAAAAAGAACATTGAGTTTAGATGAGGAGAGAAGGAGTAACAAAGCTTTGATGAAGTAAAAGAGATGTTGACTACTACCTCTGTTCTAGCTCTTCTAAGCCTTGACAAAGTATTTAAGGTGGAATGTAGTGATTTTGGATTGGGCATAAGTGCCATGTTAATGCAAGAAGGCTGACTAATTGCCTACTTTAGTGAAAAAGTTCAAGGAGCTACGCTTAATTGCTCAATGTATGATAAGGAGTTTTATTTCTTAATTCGAACTCTAACATTCTGGTAATATTATTTACTACCAAGGGAGTTTGTGATCTAAACTATTATATGTGAGAATTACTAATGCACGAGGCACATGGAGGAGGATTATCTAGCCACTTTAGAAAGGGTAAGACCCATGAAGTGCTTACTTCAAGATTCTTCTGGCTAAGAATGATGAGGGACATGTAATTAGTGTTGAAAAGGTGTGCTACATGCAAAAGGGCTAGGAGTCGAATTAAACAAGGACCTTATTTACCCCTGCTTCTCCTAACATCTCGAGGGAAGAACTCCATCATGGTAGTAGTAGATTGGTTTAATAAGATGGTACACTTTTTACCATATAATTAGATTGATGACACTTCAACTATATCTTTTCTCTTTTTGTAGGAGGTGGTAAAGCTAAATGGAGTGACAAGGACTATAGTGTTAGATTAAGATCTCAAATTCTTAAGCCATTTTTGGAAGACACTTTGGAAGTGCCTAGGGGTAAGTTGTGATTTAGCATGTCTTGCCATCCAATAACAAATTATCAAACCTAAGTCATTAATAAAACCTTTAGCACCTTGCTACGAGTTGTAGTTGGAAGGAACCAAGCCAATTGGGACTAATGCTTACCTATAATTGAGTTTACCTATAATAAGATAGCACCATAGTTTCATTGAGAAGTTACCCTTCAAGGTACCTAATATATATATATATATATTGCTTATGGATACAATCCCAAACTTCCACTTGACCAAGTCTCCTTACCCTGTCGACTTGAGGATCAACAAGCTAATGAGAGATTAGAAGACATCTAAGCATTACACCAAAAAGTCGTAGACTACCTAACCCAAGGTGCTTCCAAGCTAAAGAGAAGAGGCCAAAGACAAAGAGTTATGAAGTTCAAGGCCAACAATCGAGTATGGATCCATCTCAGTAAGGATTGATTCCCTAATTTAAGGAAAAGCAAATTGCCTCCATGAGTAAATAGACCATTTAAAGTAATCGAGAAGATCAACCCTAGTGCCTATAGAGTTGAACTGCCAAAGGAATATGGAGTCTTCAACTCATTCAATATTGCTAATCTTAGCCAATACCTTTACAAAGATGACATACTTGAAGTCGATCAAGATTTGATCCCAAATCTCAAACAGCTTAGATAGGATGATAGGAATCAAGGACTAATTATGCTATCTTGAGCATGACGACTTAGTGCCCTAGTATGCTAAGTAGCCCAAGAGGACTTGACCCTAGAAGAAGATGAGTTTCTCCTAGCCCACCTAATATGTTTCTAGAGTTCTTCTAACCAGATCACAATCTCTCGAGTGGAGGAAGTTCCCATAAAAACTAACAACTCCCACCAGTACTAAGGCCTAAGCTACCATAATCTTGAGCTATTGGACATCTAAGCCTATACTGACCTAATGCCTAGTTGATAGACCTATTGAAGTCAAGCACTCGAATTCCAACGATCTGGAAAAGTGCTCTCTAAGTTCCTAAGCAGCTGAGTTGCCTACTTAGTTAGCTCTACCCTACATCTAGTACCCACTTGGACCACAAATTGAGAGGTTGATACATATCTGACCTTCTAACATCTGTATGTCCTTACATAGGATATTCCTTTTTGTTTTGTTTACTGATTTACCCATACATAATATGTATTTTCTATTTCTAATAGAAATCTTTTTGCTAATTTGTAGTAATCTAGGACTTACCTAATTAGGCATATAAATATCCCTCAATTGTAATGTTTGCATTACCCCTTTTGAATATCGAAATAGAACTTTCCCTTTACTTTGTTTCTTGTGCTTGTGCATATATCCTTGATTGGAGAAACCCAAGTCTGGAAGCACTCTTATCTAGCCCATTCTTGAGTGTAAACTAGTGGCGAGTGGCCTTATGACTCATTTGTACATCATATCAAGTGTAGCTTAAGCTCATGTGAGGCGTTGGCGTATAATATCCATCATCGATGCACGAGAACTTAACTTAAAACCGCAATTATTATTTATCTTTCAAACCATCTTACAGTTTAGACCCACCGCCTTGTTCGTATGATACCACTACTCATGTGTCCATCTACAGCAGTGTCCAATTGTCCATATTAGAGACTCTTTCCCATTGACAATTTTTTTTTAAAAAAAAGAAAAGCTAAGGAAAGAAAAATTAATAAGGACTAGTCTTGGTCCCTTAAAAGAGTAAGATTCTTTCTCACTGTAAGTATGAAATTTAAAAGAGCTAATTTAGTGAGGATCGACCTTAGTCCCTCAAAAGAGCAAGGATCATGGTACTTTCCTACTGCTAATAAGCTTTAATAATTAATTAAAATAAAAATCTCATCAACAAAACTATATTTTAGGGTGAATGAGTAAGGGATTAGTAGATATAACATGTATTCACTCTTGGCTATGGTGCTTAGCAATGTTGGGAAGAGATTTGTATACATCATAGTTAAATATATAAGAGTCATTTATGGCTTTTTCCTAATTGACCAAAAATAGAACTGTTCATTAGAGAATCCTTGGTTACATTGCATGATTAAACATTGATTTATAGGAATTAGCCATTGAATTCTAGTATTTGTGCCTAGATTGCATTGAAAAGCAAATAAGGAGATGAATGTATAACTTACCAGTAATTTTTATTGATGCATTCTCTATTAATAGGGTTAATTCAAAATTTTTCTGATTCTTGAATAATAGTAGGTTGATTGGAAGATTTAGTCCTGATTTCTCAATCTTTGTTAAGGATTGATCAATGATAGGAATCAACCCCTCAAACCTATTACCCATAGTCGAGCTAGAGGATTATTAAGACTTACCTGATGAGTGTTAGCTTGAGAACCCCTCAAGGATGAGGGTTCCATCACCAACTAGGGTTCGATCCAAGTATCAAGCAATGGTCATGATCAAGTTGTGATGCTTGTCCAAGCTGAGTTGTCACAATAACCAACCTAATAAGATCCCTGTCAAGTTGAACCCAACTTATGCCTACCTCTCTCCTTCCAAACCGAGCAGTTTAAGCAACATATTAAAGCTAGCTTGTCTAATCACCCAACCTGAAGATACTTTAGCCAACACCAAGTGTTAGAGCTTAGACCTAACCCAAATCAGGTTGACCAAGTTTTCTATTTCCTTCTTGACTTCTTCAGAGCAGATTCCAACTAGTACTGACCTGTTGGAGACATCACTCTCGTAGTAACAATTGAGCACAATGACCAATCTGTACACCAACCTAAGAGCAACACGTGTCCTTTGACACCAATTCTAGAATATTTCTTTCTTCCATGCATTGTCCAATATTTGTTCTTTTTGCCCTTTTTAGTATGTTTTAGGTATTGCTTTTACAACTTATCCTTTTTAGTCTTTTCCATGTATGCATGTAACCTTAGTAGGGGTAGTATATAAACCCAATTTATCTGTACGTAGACATTATCACTCACTCATTATTAAATTATAAAATTTTCCTTACAAAGTAACCTTTGTGTTCTCTCTTATCCTTAGCTCTTATCTAACTCCTTTAGTAAATGTTAGTGGCAAGCAACCCTAATGCTACATTCGTGTATCATATTGAGTGTTAGGATTAAGCTAAGTAGGATCTGTTGGTATATCATATCCAATTGGTAACTAATTGAATCTGCTAAAGGCCCTTTTCATTTTGTTATTTCTATTCGTTGTGGTGCAGCCTTCGTCTATATTACCCTAGAGATGCATTAGCTTTGCTGATATCAAAGCATGGTTCCATGAGGAAGTGTGTAAAGTGTAGTGGAGTTTTGTTAATGTTTGCTATTAGTGGCTACTGTATTCTTCCATAGTTGTTTTAGTGTGTTCGAATGGAGTGTGTTGAAGTTGTGTTTAAGAATATTGAAGTGGGTTTTCAAGTAGTGAGATGAGTAGTAGTAGTTATATGAGGTAAGTGTGGCAATTTTTGTTACTCTATTCTACTCTATTTCTTTACTATGAAAATAGAGCAAGGTCCATTTCAATGTTACATTATGTTATGCTAGGAGTTGAAGTAGTCTAAATGTGTTAGAGAAATTTTGGGTAGTGAGTAGAAGGTTATATTGAGTATTATACTATCCAAGTTGTTAAGAAGTACTATACTATGTAGGGTTCTAGTATTTAAGGAGTTGCTAGTGACTATGAGAGTGGTGCTCATGAAGGTTGTAGTCAATAGGGAAATTACACCCCTAGGTTAGTTGATGATAAGCTTAATAGACTTACTAATCTTAGTGAGAGTCTTATCACTGCTATGCAAGGCAATAGGCTAACCTTAGGGAAAGCCCTATTGTGGTCGAGTAGAAGACATGTAAGAATGTAGATATGGCCATATTAGCTGAGTTAATCACCCAGGTTAACTTCACCGAACTAGAGGAGTAGTAGATCAACCTATGTGATGAAGACTTGAGTTATAGGAAATTGAGGAAGATGAAGAGGAGGAAGATGTAGAGGCTGATGGAAAGGAAGAAGAAGAATGGGTGTACTATAAGGTAGAAGGACGGGAGCACTGAGATCCTTGAGGACTTGACAATGTCAAGGTCTAAGGATATGAAAATTGTTAGGTAAACTGAAGCTAAGGATGAAGAAGAGACCTATGTTTATATTGACCAGTGAGAAGTGATGACATTAGTGTTAAGTAACGTACTAAGCTCCTTATTGAGCTTTAAGGAGGATCAAAAAGAGAATTTGTTTTACACTGAGTATACAATCAAAGGGTAACTATGCACCATCATGGTGGATGGAGAGAGTTGTACCAATGTTGTCGCTCACTCCCTTATGTATAGTATAGGTCTACCAAGCTCTAAGGACCCTTAACCTTATAAGCTATACTGGATGTCGAGCTTAAATTTTCACCCTCCTAGTTTTTTTTATAAAATAGGACTTCTTTGAACTAATCAGTACAAAACCCTACCTGTTTAATACCAATCCTTAACTTAGGTTGAGAGAAAACTATTTTTATTTTTTATTTGAATTTACTTTGGAGTCGCTACCCAACTAGAGTCGGGAAAAATAGTAAAGTTATAACCAACTGGGTAGATTGGTTATAATTTAGCCACTAGTCTAATGATTAAAACCTATTTTTTGAAAAATGGTTTTTGAAAACCAAAGATTTAGGTCCGGGGGTTAGGAATTTTAAACCTTTACAGGTATTGATATTAGGCAAGTGCACCTATTAGTTTTAATATAGCAGATGTGAGTCTGAGTCGATTCCTCAGAGACTTTGAATACTAATATTAATCTTAGCTCTATTATCTAACCGGAAAATTATGAAGGGTTGAATTAATTAAAAATACTAAAATTAACGAACTAACCTAATTATGAGACTTGATTAAGCAATTTAGAAAGTGATAAAACTAAGAACGACTTCAAGAAGGTAATGATGTATTTAGGAATTATTTCCGCTAGTGTTTAACATGTGACCGCTTAAAATATATTTAATTCAATTTCTATTATTCTTGACCAGAGGGATTCACAATTAAAGTTAATACCTTTTTCAAGCATATTAAGCCTAATCCTAAATTATTTATCGGAATCTCTTCACTTAGTAATATAATTTAGAATCGTATTAATGTATAATGAATTTCCACACAAACGAACAACTTTTCGAAAGAAACATGTATCTTATCTCTAAGTACACGTGTAATTCTCTCCAATTATGTTAAGATCTAATTACACATGTAATTTCTCAATCATCATGCATTATATCATAAATTGATACTTTAGAAATATCAATTACCAATTAAACAACATAATTAAATCAATAAAAGATAGAAACTTTATTGAAAATAATAAATCAACCCAAGAGTCACATGAAACCCTAGGTTCCATAATCCTAAATATACGAATTCTAAGCTATCATAATGAAACTAAAAACGAGTTCCAACAAATGCATGAAATAAAACATGAAAAACCACTTTTTGTTGATGAAAAATCTCTCTAATCTTGAAGCTGGTGTTGCTTTCGCCTTTTTCCTCTCCTTCTCTTCAAGTCTCTTCACTTCTCGAGTGTCCAATCTCCCGTGTGAAACCCTAATATGTCCTTTTATAATGTATTGTAAGGTTTCCGTTTTCGTCACCAGACACGGCTTGGGATACAGTCGTATCCCTAGGTCATGTAACTTTCTGACCTTGGCAAATTTTCCTAGATGGACACAGCCTGGGGACACGACTGTGTCCTAGATTGTGTAACTTCAAAACTTCATAACTCATTCATTTGAACTCCAAATTGAGTAAAACTTGATTCCTTTTCTTCGTTTTCAATCCAAAAATGCGTTCAAACCTTGAAATCAAATTTTTACTCAATTAAGTATCAATTTCTTTAAAGAAAACCAAAGATGTAAGGGAAATACTATAAAATCACCATGTGAAATATGTTTAAAATAAGAGTTATCAAACTTCCCCACACTTAAGCATTTGCTTGTCCTCAAGCAAATAAATCAAAACAAAACTTTTGGGACAAGAAACGCTAAACAAAATTTATCACTATTTAGGAAACCGATGAATAAATACACTTGACCCGTAGAAAAGTAAGAAAATTATTCTCAACTAACTTGCAATAATAAAGTCAATCAATTTCACCCTTAACAATGTCATAATTTCACCTAACCATATTCGAATGCTCCAACAATACTTAATACTAGAGTTCACTAGTTAATCTATGAAAGTCAAAGTTTACCCGAGTCATTTAACCAAGGATTCTTAAACTAAAAATTAGATTTAACATCTCGCTAATTGGGAAAGAGTCATAAAAATTTTTGTCCATTTGACTAAAATGTATACAGTTCTCTCTTTAATCTCACCAAGTGCCATAATCTAAAACAAACGCATTTTACATCCACTCATCCTCTGATCATCCCCTTAGTTCATGTTTTTGTTGAGAGGTCTTTTAAATTTACTTTATTTAAGCACAATTGTGTTAGTAGAGGGAAAGAATCTCTCTCTTCTGACGGATCAAGACCGATCCATACCAACTTATTCCTTATATTGATAGCAGGAAAGAACCTTACTCTTCTAACGGACCAAGGCTGATCCATACTAGTTTTTTTCATTAGTATTGGCATTGGGACTCAATCTCGCTCTTCTGATAAACCAAGATGAATCCTTACCAATTTTTTCTATTCATACACTTGTTATTACTTTTGACCTCAAATCATTGTGATTTTTCAAGGGTTTCTCAAAAAAAGAATTTCATTTGTTTGTTTGCTAAAAATTATAGGCCTCTAAAAATTTCTAAGAGAAAGGTATACATAAAAGTAAATTTAAAAATAACCATGACTAACTCTCAACTAGTGATGTTGCTCTAATCTCAAGTCTTAGAGTCCCAAGCTAAATAACTCGTAACTTTGCTCTCCACAGATTTGACTAATCAATTCTAGTAAAGTATAATAAGATCAATAATGATCAAGATGACATAGTTGATTTGGCTCAACACTTGTTAATCACCTATTGCAAGTTAACTAAAAAATTAATTGGGTCAAATGTGAATAATTGATCTCCTAAACAGTAACAAATTCATATATATTTCTTACCCACACTTAATAATGTACATTGTCCCTAATGTACAACTAAGAAAGTATAGCAGCAAGATATGAAATAAGAAAAATTAGCATAGGGAAAAAAGGAAATATATGTACTGAAAAAAAAACTAATACTTCCCTGCTAGTCGAAAATAAGGTGAAGAAGTTCAAAACAAGGAAGCATTATCATTACATGTCTGATTTCACATGCCTTGGCCAACGAAAAAAAATACACAACAAAAAAAAAAAAATAGGAACTAAGAAGAGGGATTAGAATCCGTCTCTTCATCATCCTCATCAGATGGTGCCTCCACTATGGTTGCATCATTGTCGTCGTCACTGCCCTCAACATCCTCTTCACTACCCCCAGCCGCCTCTTCCTCACCACCCTTATCATCCTCTTCATGTGCATCCAACTCTTTCATCTTGAGAAATTTTTCCATTTTGTCTTAGCGAATATGAAGTTTATCCATACTTTCTCGAATATAATGAACCTCAGACATCAATATATCAAATTTTTCTTCAAAGCTTGCTAAAGACATCTGGCCTCGAGATGTGCTGCGTAAGTGTCGACCTTGACGTCTTGTTGGTAAAAGGTTCATGAGTCGGAATGAATTAAGTCACATAGGAGTGACTTGATTGACTAAGGTAAGCGAGGGCCAAATGACAACCTTAGTCCTCATGGCCTGCACAAGTAAGGTGAAGTAGGGGCCACAACAAATATGCCCTTTCTTCTGTGTAGTGGTGGCTGAAAAGTTTAGCTAGTTCAATGGCGATATTGATGGGATGTTTATGAATAACACTGTATAAATAGAGGCAATCCTTGTTGGAAACCACACTGGTGCTGAGGCCTTTGCTAGTCAATGTATTCACAAAGAGCCAATGAAGAACACGATATTCAGGCTTGACCAATTGAGAAGCCTTGCTGTTTGCTGGATCATACACATTACCAACAGTAATTTCTTTCCAAAACGTCCCTGGTGTTACTCCATGGGGAAAATGACAAGAGAGACGTTGGAACTCTTCTGTCCGTGTATATCTATCTTCATAGAGACCGAGATATCTACCCAATTGAGCTATAGTCACGTGGAAAGGGTGGCCACTCAAAGTGAAATGGAGTTTGCGTTTACGGCCCATGCTAGTAGCACTCTCTTTATCAAGTTTGTAAGTACATAAAAACTCCAACGTCAGCTCTTTATAAACGGGAGCATCAAGAGATAAAAATCGCTCCAAATGGTTCTGTCTAAGAGCTCCTTCATTTTTGTTGAGAGCTCCAATTGAGCAAAAACATCCCAATCCAGACGAAGGGTATCACTGAAAGGCTTATTCTTAAGTAAACTATAGCGTTGTGACTAGTAGTCTTCCTTGAATTGAAGCATTGGGTGCTCCATCGGAGGGAGAGTGGCTAATGGTTTAACAATTGCACCTTCTTACAATGAAGAGGATGCTGCATATTTGGATTTCCGTCGAACGGTAAGCTTTGCACGATTTGCCATTGAATACCTAAAAAGAATCATCAAACCAAATAAAAAACGTGCATCCTTACCACACGTAGTTCAAACGAAGACAGAGGGAGAAAGGATTAACAGTGAAGAATATTGACAGAATTCTCATTGATACATTTAAACAAACATGTAGAGTGCATCCACAAAACTAGTTGGGGTAAAAGAAATAACTAGCAAATGCATCCAACTAATTATAAAATAGACCTACTACATTACAATCAGCTTGAAAAGCAGGCATCCTAACACATCAAAGACGCTAAATGACCCAAAATTACTCTCATAATGCTAACCCTAACTGGCATAATTGAATAAGGATTAGCAAATTAGCAAACAAAATTTGGAATTGAGAGATCATACATGAATATCTAACCAGAAGAGGCATCATAAAGGCATTAATATCAAGCAACACAAGGCAGTGGTGTATGTCGTTTATGAAAGAACGAAATAAATTTGCATATTAAATGCAAGTACCAATTCACACAAGACCGAAATGTCTAATAGCTAAACCTGCTTAAACCATGAGGAAGATAAAGCAAAAGCAATGAGGAAAACTTACTTGGATCAGGAATCGTGACGTGAAGATAGAGAGAAGAGAGAATATGAAATGAATATGTGTTGAGGTTTATGAGTGTTTGAGAGAGAGTGTGTGTGTGTTAATAAATTGTGCAGGTCGTATGGTAAGTCGAGTGGGTGCTGGGCGGACACGGGTTGGGACACAACCGTATCCCACGTCGGTATAACTTTCTATTTGCGCAGCATATAGCTAGGCGGACACAGGCTGGGACACAATCGTATCCCACGCCCGTGTAACTCTCTATGGGTGTGGCATAAGGCTGGGCGCACACGGGCTGGGACACGATCGTATCCCACGCCCATGTAACTTTCTGTGGGTGTTAGTTCATTGAAGGGTCTAGATGGATACGGGCTGGGACACGACCGTGTCCCATGCCCGTGTAACTTTCTATCCTTTTTTTTTTTTTTTTACCTAAATTCATGAATTTAAAAATATAAGAAACTTAAAAATAAAAGTACTTAAACTAGAAAAATAAGACAAAGAAAACTAAAAAAAATGAAACTAAAAGGGAAAAGTCTATGACTAAAATTGAAACGAATAAAAGAAGCAAAGCAATGTTAGATAAAAGAAAAATAAAATGGAATAAACTTAAAGAACTAAAGTGTAAGCAAAGTTAGACATGGGTTGCCTCCTTAGATACGTCTTCAGCTCGACGGGATACGTCTTCTCATGATAGTTCTGTCGGGTGGAGATAAAACTCCTCTCGTCCAACATGCTCCAAGTTTCCACTCAAGTATAACTTCAACCATTGCCCATTTACCTTAAATGTGCCTTTCTTCGGGTGTGTAACTTCAACAGTCCCATACGGAAAAACTTGTGTAATTGTAAATGGTCCAGACCACCTAGATTTCAATTTACCTGGGAATAAACGAAGGCAAGAATTATACAAAAGAACATGATTGCCTTCTTTAAATTGTCGACCTTGTTTGATTCGCTGATCGTGATACTTTTTGGCCCTTTCTTTGTATAATTTGGAGTTCTCATATGCATTCTCTCGCCATTCCTTTAGCTCATTCAATTGAAGTTTCTTGTGAGAACCTGCACGCTCAAAATCAACATTAGCACTCTTAATGGCCCAATAAGCCTTATGTTCAATCTCTACCAGTAAATGACAAGCCTTCCCATATATAAGTCGGTAGGGTGTGGTCCTTAGTAGTGTTTTGTAAGCAATTTTGTATGCCCATAGAGCATCATCCAACTTTTCTGACCAATCTCTCCTATGATACTCTACGATTTTTTCAAAAATTCACTTAAGATCACGATTGGCAACTTCCACTTGGCCACTACTTTGGGGGTAGTACAGGGTGGCCATTCTATGTGTAACGCCATAACGGTTCAACACTTGGTCGAGTTAGGCATTACAAAAGTGTGTTCCCCTATCACTTATAATTGTCCTAGGGGTGCCAAATCGAGAAAATAGGCCTTTCAAGAATTTTTTTACTACCCTAGCATTATTAGTAGGTAGGGCTTTAGCTTCCACCCACTTAGAGACATAGTTAATAGCTACTAGGATATATTTATTTCCATTAGAGTTCGGGAAAGGACCCATGAAATCGATCACCTACACATCGAATACCTCGACCTCGATGATGGGGTTTTATGGCATTTCATCCCTACGAGATATATTCCCTACTCGTTGACAATGATCACAAATCTCAACGTATTTTTGAGCATCTTTGAATAAGGTAAGCCAATAAAATCTAGCCTCTAAGACCTTATGGGCTGTCTTATTGGCATTATGATGCCCACCCGTAGGCCCCGAATGGCAGTGGCTCAAAATTCTCCATCCTTTGAGGTGTAGTACACACCTTCAAATAACATGATCTACACATACTTTTAATAGGTAAGGATCAACCCAAAAATAATGTTTCACATCAGAAAAAATTTTCTTCTTTTGCTGGTGTAGAAGTCCCTTCGGTATAATCCTAGCAGCTAAAAAATTAGCGATATCCACGAACCAAGGAATTTCCATATCACTTACCTAGGAGATGGCATAGAGTCGCTCCTCAGGGAATTCATCTTTGATCTCATTCTCGTCGAGCATTTCCAAGTTTAGATTCTCCAATCAAGATAGGTGGTCTGCTGCTAAATTCTCAACGCCTTTTTTATCTTTGATCTCCACATCAAACTCTTGTAGCAACAAGATCTACTTAATCAGTCTTGGCTTTGCATCTGGTTTTGCTAACAAGTACCTAAGGGCAGAATGATCAGTGTAAACAATCACTTTAGATAGAAGCAAATAAGAGAGAAACTTATCAAAGGCAAAAACAACTACTAGCAACTCTTTTTCTGTAGTAGTATAGTTCTCCTGAGCATTAGTAAGTTTTGCTAGCATAGTGAATTGGTTGAAAGTGCTTGTCCCGCCTTTGCCCCAGCACTGCCCTGACTGCGTAATCATTGGCGTCGCACATAAGTTCAAAGGAAAGTGCTCCATCAGATACTACCATGATTAGAGCATTGGTAAGTTTCTCTTTAAGGATATTGAAAGCTTTCAAACACTCTTGAGAGAAAACATAAGGCACATCCTTCTCTAATAACTTAGTCAAAGGGTAGGCAATTTTCGAGAAGTTCTTAATAAATCGCCTATAAAAACCTGCATGTCCTAAAAAGCTTCTTATAGCCTTAATCGAAGTTGGGGATGGGAGTCTTGCAATTGCATCCACTTTAGCAGTATCCACCTCAATTCCTCTATATGAGATCTTATGGCCCAGTACAATACCCTCTTGTACCATGAAGTGGCACTTCTCCCAATTGAGGACAAGATTAGTCTCTTCACACCTTGTAAATACCCTGTCCAAATTATTCAAACAAAGGTCAAATGAGTTGCCAAAAACTGAAAAAGCATCCATAAATACCTCCATTATGTCCTCAATCAAATCATAAAAAATGGCTAACATGCATCGTTGGAATGTAGCAGGTGCATTGCAAAGACCAAAAGGCATTCTGCGGTAAGCAAAGGTGCCATAAGGACAAGTGAAAGTGGTCTTCTCTTGATCTTCTGGTGCAATAGGTATCTGAAAATAACCAGACAAGCCATTTAGAAAATAATAAAACATATGTCCAGTTAGTCGTTTTATCATTTGATCAATAAAAGGTAAGGGGAAATGGTCCTTACGTGTAGCATCATTTAACTTTCGATAATCGATACATACACGCCAACCTATTACCGTTCTCATTAGGATTAATTCATTCTTTTCATTAGGAACTATTGTCATCCCACTTTTTTTTGGAACTACTTGCACTGGACTTACCCATGAACTATCAGAGATAAGATATATCATACTTGCATTAAGGAGTTTGATAACTTCCTTTTTGACTACCTCTTTCATGTTTGGATTCAAGCGTCTCTAGGGCTGCACAACCGACTTGTGGTCTTCTTCCATTAAAATCTTATGAGTACAAAAAGAGGGATTGATACCTCGAATATTGGATATTTTCCAAGCAATGGCCCTCTTATGCTCCTTGAGTACTTTCAGCAACCTTTCTCTCTGTTCTTCTTCTAAATTGGATGCTATAATTACCAGTAATTTAAAGTCCTTCTCTAAGAAGGCATATTCTAAGTAGTCAGGTAATTGCTTTAGCTCCAATACTGGTGGCTTCTCAATCGAAGGTTTTAACTGTACTTCCTTCCTCTTTTCAAACTCTTCAAACCCTTTCTCAATAGAGGTAGGTTTATTTGCCTCCAGTTGGGCTACCACTTAGGATTTGACAGGATCTTCCAAAGCTTCTTCCATGCCTAATTGCAAGCCACTCTCCAACGGATCCTTAAGAAGAACTTCCTGCATATAACTTGAAACAAAAGTGTCAGTAACATCTAAAAGGTAGCAAGTATCATCCTGATTGACAAACTTTTTCATAGCCTCCGAAATTTTAAACATGATCTCTTCATCTCCTACTCGAAGAATGAGCTTGCCATCACTAACATTAATGATAGCCTTAGCGGTAGCTAAGAATGGTTTACCTAGGATAAGGGGTAACTCAAAATCTTCATCCATATCGAATATCACAAAGTCAACTGGAAAAATAAATTTACCCACTTGGACTAATACATCCTCAATAATGCCTTTAGGATACGTCACAGATCTATCAGCTAATTGCAAGCTCATGCGTGTAGGCTTAGGTTCCCCTAATCCTAGTTTCTTAAAAAATTTATAAGGCGTTAAATTGACACTAGCACCCAAATCAACTAAAGCTTTTTCAATTAACAAGTTACCAATATGACAAGGAATTGTAAAACTTCCTGGGTCTTTTAGCTTCTTGGGCAACTTGTCTTGCATGATCGCTGAACACTCTTCACCCAAGATGACTGTAGAAAAGTCCTCAAGCTTCCTCTTGTTGGATAACAAATCTTTCAAGAACTTAGCGTACTTCGGCATCTATGATAAGGTATCAACGAGAGGTAAATTAATATGCAGTTGTTTAAAGAGGTAAAGGAATTTACTGAATTATTGGTCATTGCGATCTTGCTTGAGTCTTTGGGGATATGGGATAGGTGGTTGATATTCCTTCGCCTTTGATGACTCTACGTCTTCCGTTGCTTTCATCCCCTCCTTGCTCCTACTAGTCTCCTCGCTAACCTTCTTCTCAGCATGCAACTCCTTCCTACTTCGAAGTGTCACTGCTGTGACATGTTCCTTTGGATTGGGTTTTGTATTCCCCGGTAGCGTTCCCTATGGTCTTTTAGAGATTAGCTTCCCAAGTTGACCAATTTAGTTCTCAAGGTTACGATTGGAAGCCTCTTGATTCCTCAGCGATGATTCAATGTTGGTTAAGCGAGCCACATTGCCTTGAATATATTTTATGAGAAGTTCTTCCATACTGGACTTCTTTTCTTAAGGAAGAGGAGGTGGGAATGGTCTCTAAAATCCAGGTGGGCCAAAGTTAGTCTTTTGCTGGCCTTGGTTTTGATTTCCCCATGAGAAATTGGGGTGATTCCTCCATCCTGGATTATAAGTGTTGCTGTAGGGGTTATTTTGTTACTTGGGTAGATTTCCTTGATAATCTACCTGTTCCAGTTGTTCTTGTGCTCCATACCCCTGCATACCAAAGTTACTTACATCCGATTGTACTTGTTAAGGGCCAACAGAGAGTGCATCAATCTTCTTACTTAATAGGTCCACCTTGGTTGCCAGAGCAGTGGTCAAATCTACATCATAAATTCCCATAGCCTTTTGCTTGGCTCTAGTGCTTTCCCACTGATAATTGTTCATCGCTTTTACTTCAATCAGGTTTTGTGCTTGCTCAGGTGTCTTTGTGTTCAAAGTACCTCCTGTGGATGCATCAATCATCTGTCTCGTAGATAAATTGAGACCATTATAGAAGGTTTGAATCTGCATCCATAGTGGGAGGCCATGATGTGGGCACCTCCTGAGTAAGTCCTTAAACCACTCCCAAGTGTCATATAGAGTCTCTGCTTCCAATTTAGCAAAACAAGAAATATCATTCCAAAGTTTAGCGGTCTTTGCAAGTGGGAAATACTTATCCAAAAATTTCTTTACCAATTCATTTCAAGTTATGATTAAATTTCGTAGTAAAGAGTTCAACCACTGTTTTGCTCTACCCCTCAAGGAAAAAGGAATTAGCCGTAGTCGGATGGCATCATCCGTGGCTCTGTTGATTTTAAATGTATCACAAATCTCTAGAAAGCTAGAGATGTGGGCATTAGGATCTTCAACTTGGAGACCGTCAAACTGAACATATTGCTACACCATTTGTATGATGTTAGGTGCAATTTGAAAGTTATTAGCCGCGACGGTTGGCCTCGCGATACTAGAGTCAACTCCAATAAGTGTAGGCCTTGAATAGTCGGACATGGTCCGATTTGCTTCATTACCACTGTTAGCCATGTGTGGTGAATCTTCTTGCTCGATGAATTGAGTGTTGGCCTCCTCACTCTCTTCCTTAATCTCAACGATTGACTCGTCTTCTATGGTAGCCACAATTTGTCTAGGTTGCAATCTCAAATTTTGAAGGGCAGTTCTATCAATTTTAGGATCAAGTTCTACCAAATCTTCTGGGTTGCTTCGAGTCATGCACTACAAGGGCAAGAAATACAGAATCAGTTGCAGCTCTAGGTAATAAAAATAAACAATAAAAACAAAAGAAAAAAAAATGGTCAAAGTAATAAAGCAACTAGTGTTCTTAATATCGAAAATCTTCGGCAGCGGCGCCAAAATCTTGATATCAGGCAAGTGCACCTATCAGTTTTAATATAGCGGATGTGAGTCCGAGTCGATCCCTCAGAGACTTCGAGTACTAATATTAACCTTAGCTCTATTATCTAACCGGAAAATTATGAAGGGTTGAATTAATTAAAAATACTAAAATTAACAAACTAACCTAATTATGAGACTTGATTAAGCAATTTCGAAAGCGATAAAACTAAGAACGACTTCAAGAAAGTAATAATGTATTTAGGAATTATTTCTCCTAATGTTTAACATGTGATCGCTTAAAATATATTCAATTCAATTTCTATTATTCTTGACCGGAGGGATTCACAATTAAAGTTAATACCTTTCTTAAGCATATTAACCCTAATCCTAAATTATTTACCAGAATCTCTTCACTTAGTAATACAATTTAGAATCGCATTAATGTATAATGAATTCCCACACAAACGAACAACTTTTCGAAAGAAACATGTATCTTATCTCTAAGTACACATGTAATTCTCTCTAATTATGTCAAGATCTAATTATACATGTAATTTCTCAATCATCATGCATTATATCATAAATTGATACTCTAGAAATATCAATTACCAATTAAACAACATAATTGAATCAAGAAAAGATAAAAACTTTATTGAAAATTACAAATTAACCCAAGAGTCACATGAAATCCTAGGTTCCATATTCCTAAATACACGAATTCTAAGCTATCATAATAAAACTAAAAACGAGTTCCAACAAAAGCATGAAATAAAACATGAAAAACCCCTTTGGTTCATGAAAAATCTCTCCAATCTTAAAGTTGGTGTTACTTTCGCCTTTTTCCTCTCCTTCTCTTCAAGTCTCTTCACTTCTCGAGTGTCCAATCTCCCATGTGAAACCCTAATATGTCCTCTTATAATGTATTGCAAGGTTTCCGTTTTCGTCACCAGACACAGCCTGGGACATAGTCGTATCCCTAGATCGTATAACTTTCTGACCTTGGCAAATTTTCCTGGATGGACACAACCTGGGGAGACGACTATGTCCTAGACTGTGTAACTTCAAAACTTCATAACTCATTCATTTGAACTCCAAATTGAGTGAAACTTGATTCCTTTTCTTCGTTTTCAATCCAAGAATACGTTCAAACCTTAAAATCAAATTTTTACTCAATTAAGTATCAATTTCTTTAAAGAAAACCAAAGATATAAGAGAAATACTATAAAATCACCATGTGAAATATGTTTAAAATAAGAGTTATCAGGTACCATTGATTTTCTAAACTTAGAATTAAACTTAAAAATCACCTTTTAATTTTAAAAAACAAGACTCAATTTAATTACTCTAATTGGATAAACAAAACAATCTAAACTAAAGGAAAAGGGAAATTAGGTTTTTTTGTTTTTTTACTATTGCTACGTAGGTGCCTACATACCTGCTATTTGAGATCAAATGTACATAGTTCTTTTAATAAAATACTTTAGTAGGTTAAATTAATTTTAATTTTAAAAACATGTCGAATTTACGTTTTAGTTCAATTCGGTTTATTTGAGGAAAATTCTAAAAAGGGTCCTAATTTAAGAAATGGTTGATTTATTTATATATATATTTTTTTATTTTTCTAGAAAATCAATTTTTCTAAGTCATAAAAACAAATATTTATTCTTATTTTATTTATTTTTCCTTTTTTATTTATCCTATTTCATCACTTAATTTATTTATTACTTATTATATCTTATTTATTTTTATTAAAGTAATAAAATAAAATAAAATTACTTTTTTATTTCTTTAAGCTTCATTAACGGCAACCAAGGGTGGTTCAAGGTGATTCGGATATATTTTCTTAGGGGTAAAGGAAAATTTGTGAGTTTGGGATTGGACTGGGGGGGTAGGTCGAGTGTCATGAAGTTTGGAGGTGGTTTAAAAGGTTGATAGAGGTAACAGTCGACAGTGGAGCATTGGTGGCTTTGAAAGGAGTTGCTGGGTATAGTTAGCTAATTAAGGTAGGGGTTTTAGAGTGTGCTAAGTTCAGCCGTAAGGTTAGTTTGGTCTAAGGGTGGCTGAGAATGGTAGCTTAAGGAAAGAGAAGGGCAGCGATTAAGGTTTAGTTGGTAACGAGTTGGTGGCGATGCCATAGGTTACGGTGGAGGTTGAAAGTGGTTGGGTTAGCGAGCTGATGGAGTAGAGGTCACGACCGTGGTGGTGGTTGGGCTTAAGTTAGAGTGGAGAGAGAGAATCGAAGAGGGAGAGTGTGGGTTAGAGAGAGAAACGGCCGTAAGAGAGAGAGAGAGAAAGCTTGGGAGTTGCTTATAAATGGTTATGTGTGCTTATGTGAGCTCCCTTAACACCATTTTATACATGAATCATTCCTAGAAACAAAGGAAAGTTCGAATCAGAGTGAATGTAGGTCGTTTGAATTTCCAGCTTTTTTCCAATCTGATGGGGGGGGGGGGGGGTGTAGGTGGGGGCGGGGGGTGGGAAAGAGAGGGAAAGTGCTGACATGGTGCCACGTCAACCGACCCGACCACTCCCGACCAGCTACATACCATCACGTGACACGTGACAACTGATGTGGCATGCCATGTAGTGTCACGTTAGCAATATAATCCAATCTGATGATGCTAAGTGTTAGGACACGTGGCGCAACCAAATCCTAACACGTGGCAATACGCTAGTTAACAAAAAACAAAAAATAAGAAAAAGGCCTCCTTGTCTTTGCCAAGATTTGAACCCAAGACCTCACACCCAATGCCCAAACCAAGTCTATATATTTAAGCAATAGGTCGTTGACTTGTGCCTTGTCCATATGTATGGATTCGGTTAGTGTAGGCTAGATTTAAATCTAAATACAGGGTCAATAGCTCAATTTCTAAATCTAATTAAAAAATAAAAAAATAATAAAAATCTACCTTAATAAAAAAGTTATTTTCTAAAATCTTTTATTTATTTTAATTTTTCTATTTTTTGTAAAATTTTTTAATTTTCTTATTTTCTAAATTTCTTATTTTTTATGTTTCCTCCTGTTTTTGATATTTTTGTGAATTTCTTATTTTTTTGTGCATTTTCTTATTTTTCTAATTTTTTTATTTTCCTAAAATTATTATTCTTCCTAAATTTTTTAATTTTTTTGGTTTTTTTTAATTTCCTAATTTTTTGTATTTTTTTCCAATTTAAGACCTTATAACTTAATCTGAAAAATAAAAATGGGACAAAAATTAAGTGTTTACACTAGATACATGACAAGGGTGCTCTATACATTATAGAGCAAGCAGTTATATTGTTTTGTATTAGGAATGTATATATAGACAAAGTGGTGTTTGAGGTCATCACCATGGGAGCTTTACGCTTGTTGCTAAGGAGACCTTGGTTGTTGGATCGATGTGTTATTTATGATAGACACAAGAATACTTATGCCTTTACAAAGGATAAAAAGAAGATTGTGTTGCAACCTATGACACTAAGCCAGGTGAACAAGACACATAATTAGCTTACCTGAGCTAATAAGAAGAAGGCCTTAGTAGTTAGCTGAAAAGAGCTTTGAGTGGCTAAGAAAGCTAAGGAGCTTATGTTTTTACTGATTAGAAGGTTATTGTAGTTAAGAGATGTGGAAGCTGTACCAGAAGAGGCTCGAAGCTTGATAAATAAATTTTTTGACTTGTTCCCATATGAGTTGCCTAGAAGACTACCCCCGATTCAAGGTATAAAGCATTGCATCGATTTACAACCAAGTGTAGCTCTGCTAAACAAACCTACCTACAAGATGAATCCTGAGCAAGCTATCGAGCTAAAACGACAAGTAGACGAACTCATTGAGTAAGGTTATGTAAGAGAGAGCATGAGCCCTTATGTTGTACTTGCTTTGCTCAAATCATTGTCAAGTATATATAGCCAATACTAAGCCTCGATGACATGTTAGATAAGCTTCATAGTGCCAGAGTATTCTCGAAGATTGACCCACAAAGTGACTACCATCAAATTCACATGAGACTTAGTGACGAGTAGAAGACTGCATTCAAAACCAAGCATAGTCTCTACGAATGGTTGGTTATGCCTTTCAAACTTACTAATGCACCAAACATTATGAGGCTCATGAACCATATGATGTACCCCTTGATCAGAAGGTGTATAGTTATGTACTTTAATGATATCTTAGTATACAATGCCAACCTAGTCAATCACCTAAAACACCTCCGAGCTATTTTTAACATACTTCATATTGAGAATTTGTTCAAGAATTTGAAGAAATGTATATTTTATCAATACAAAGTCGTCTTTATTGGATATGTGGTGACTGGAGAAGGGATCTAAGTTGATAAGGAAAAGGTCTAAGCTGTTTTGGAGTAGCCTATACACAAAAATATTATTGAAGTTAAGAGTTTTAATGGCTTTGCTTGTTTTTACAGAAGATTTATCAAGAACTTTAGTACCATTGCACCCCCCTTAACTGAGCTAACAAGGAAGAATGATGGATTTAAATAGAACAATCGAGCTAAGTAGAGCTTCAAAGTAGTTAAAGAGAAGCTTACTACTGCCCCTGTCTTAGCTCTACCTAACTTTGACAAACCCTTCAAACTGGAGTTCGACGTGTTAGGTATTAGTAGTAGCTCCATATTGATGCAAGAGCATTAACTTGTTGCTTATTACAGCAAGAAGCTTAGTAGTGCCACTTTGAATTATTCTTTGTATGAGAAAGAGTTTTATTCTCTTTTCTAAGCTCTTACTATATGGCAACATTACTTGCAACCTTGAGACTTTGTAATCTATACGGACCATGAGTCATTGAAGCATCTTAGGAGTTAGAACAAATTTTCTAAAAGATAAGCAAAATGGTTGGAATTCATGGATGGTTTTTCATACATAATCAAGCATAAGAAGGGTAGTACTAATGTAATAGCTGATGTACTGTCACGTTAGCATATCTTACTAACCCTATAAACTAAGTTGTTGGGATTTCCTTTATTCTTGAGTAGTATGCCTAAGATCTACACTTCGATCCTATAATTAACAAGTGTCAAGATGGAATAGCTGTTAAAGGATACTACTTAAAAGATGGTTATTTGTTCAAGGAGAGGAGACTTTATATACCTAACCGCTCTACATGCAAGCTATTGGTTAAGGAAGCTCATGGTAGAGAATTATCAAGACATTTTGGTGAGACCAAGACTTCTGACCTATTAAGAGAAAATTTTTATTGGCTTGGTATGGTCAGGATGTCCACTAAGTCATCAATAGTTGTGAAGTGTGTAAGTAGGCAAAAAGAAGGAAGGAACTACATGGATAATACCTGCCTTTACCCACATCAACCTCACTTTAGGCTGATCTCGGTATAGACTTTGTCTTAGGTTTGCCTTGAACATTTAAAGGAAAGGATTCAATCCTTATAGTTGCGGATAGATTCAGTAAAATGGGATACTTCATTTTATGCCACCAAACTAACAATGCTTTATATATTGCTTATTTTTTGTTGTAGGAACTTATCTGCCTACATGGTGTCCTAAAGTCCATTTCTTTAGATCAAGATACTAAGTTCCTAAGCTACTTTTGAGAGATCCTATGGAAAAGACTTCGCATCAAGCTTGTGTTAGATTGGAGTAGTCACCCCTAGATTGATGGCCAAACTGAAGTGGTGAACAAGAAATTAGGTACTTTGCTCTAAGCTATACTAGTAAAGAATTTGAAAGATTGGGATATGTGCTTACCAATTGTGGAGTTCACCTATGACCAAACTATCTATAGTGATGTAGACCGCAGCCAAGAGCAGACAACGCAGGTCGCAGGGATAGGTCTAAGCTTACTGAAAGCATGAAAAGAGTGATAGGGAAGCACACGAGAGAATAGAAAATGAATGAAAGTAAGCAAAACTGATGAATAGCTCCAAAGGATATGATGCACCAATGGAACTTTCGAAGATTCACGGTATAGCTCGATATAACTCATGAGTTGGTCTAGTAAGGTTACTCGATACCTAGCCTTGCTTAAGTGTAAGGATAAGAGTGATAATGAGAGTAAATAAGCTACGAGAGCAGTTGTTCACAAAAGGGGAACAATCAATATATTAATAATAATATGATGATTGGGGCTACATGTACAATAGGTATTTATACTTGAGAATTTAGGATAACTTGCCCAAAAATGGAAAAGACAAAAAAGATATTATCCCAAAGAAGTAATGTATAAAGAATACAAAAGGGTAAAAATGAATATTCAAAAAAGATAATGATTAATGCAACAGATTCTACATGTAGTCCTAGATATGTAGCAGAGATGCATTGATGATGCAATTGGAAGATGCAAACAAAACAGTATGAGTTGGTTGGGTAGCCAAGCAAGAGTGTAGAGTAGGCGTAGATACGTTCAAATAGGAGAGATTAAGGATTCATATAGGACAGGACTTTCGACCTCCCAATAGTAATGATGTCAAGCAAGTGGTCGGCTTGGACATGACTGAGCAAGTGTGCAAAGTTTGGTTGCTATCAGGGGATTTTTCTAGTGGGCACACAATTTTAGAGAGATAGGCAGTCATTCAATACAGTATAGAGATTCGATCAGCAGGAAGGAGTAACTCGGCCTCAATAAGAGTTAGCTAGAGCAAGAGGACTCGCCTTACTAATCCCTCTAGTCTTCGAGCTCGAATGTAGGTTAAAGGCATAGTAGCCTGATTCCTATCATATAGTACCATTGCAAGGACTCCCTTAGAGGTCGTCTATGGCCTCAACCCAACCATCTCACTAGACATGATCAATACCTATGCCACTCCTAAAGAAAGCCAATCGAAGAGAATTGCATGTTTACTTGGAGATAAGATGCATGATTCTTTTAGAAAGTTGTTATTTTTGTATGGGAATTCATTATACATTAACAAAATTCTAAATTATATTACTAATTAAAAGAGATTTCAGTAAATAATTTAGGGTTAGAGTTAATACACTTGAGAAAGGTGTTAACTTTAATTGCGAATCCTTCTAGTAAAGAATAATAGAGATGGAATTAGATAAATTGTAAACGGTTACATGTTAAATTATAGGAGAAATAATTCCTAAATACATTATTTATCTTCTTAAAGTCGTTTTTAATTTTATCACTTTCTAATTACGTAGTTAAGTCTTATAATTAGATTAAATCATTAGTTTTAGTATTTTTAATTCACTTAACTCATCATAATTTTCCGGTTAGATAATAGGCTAAGGCTAGTATTAGTACTTGAGGTCTATAAGGGATCGACATTCGGACTCATGTCCACTATATTATAATTGGATAGGTACACTTGCCTTGTATCGAAATGACAACATGAGATCAATAGTCCAAGCCACCGAACCATTTCCTTCAATTCAGGAGTACGAGTTTAGATCTACCTCAACTAAGAGAGATTTCCCCATCTCACAAAGAACAAATTATCACTTAAGGCTGATGGTCCATTCAAAATTTTGAAGAAGATAAATTGTAATGCTTACTAGATGGAGCTACCTAAGGATTATGGTGTCTCTTCTACATTCAATGTATTTGACTTGATTCCCTACCATCTAAATGAAGCAAACTCAAAGAAAGAAGAACCTGTAGATTTGAGGCCAATTCTCTCTGACCCTTGGGAAGATGATAAGAATCAACCCGTTAGAGCCGTCACAAATAGTTAAGCTAGAGGATTATTAGGACTTACTTAATGAGTGCTAAATTTAGAACTCCTTAAGGATGAGGATTCCATCACCAACCAAGGACTATCTCATTTTATTCAATTCAAGCACTAAACAGTGGTCATGATTAGGTCGTGAGGCTTATCCGAGCAAAGTTGTGAGCTCTGTATTTAGCGAATAGGAATTGTATAAGTAAATTTAAGGTATCGATAAAACTAAGCCGATTAACCTAAAAAGTTACGAATAGGCTCAATATATTTGTTGAGGAGACCCTGTGGACCTAGATATAAAAAATATAATAAAATAATAATAGCTATATTACAAATTAACTATATTACTTATTATTTATTGTAATTGTATAAAATAGGTTTCATTAGTTTATAAACCTTTAAAGATAAATTATATATATAATAAAATTAATATGAGATATAAAATAACATAAAGAATATATACATATTTTTCGTATGTAATTTTTAAGTATATACGTATACCCATAATTACTTAAAATACCCTAATACATACATTCTAGGCTAAAAAAACATAAGAAAATTAATAAAAAATCACCAAAAATCATAAAAGAAATCATTAACAATTGGGAAGATGGATATTTAAGCATGTGGAAATGCTATGACAGGTGTTTATGAAATATGATATGTGATCATGCAAGAATTGAGTTGATAATTAAGAAAAAATGCATTGAAGAGAGAGAAAGAAATTCATTTAAACATTTAAACAGTTGGGAAAAATTCAAAAATCCTCTCCAACATTTAGTACATGCAAATTAGGGTTTAGGAAAATTAAGGGATGGATTTAGGGATTTAAAGAAGCAAATTAGGGGAAAAAAAAATAGGTGCAATCTTAGCAATTGAGGGTATAGCAACATATGTGGTCATTAGAGTCCAACCACCACCACCACAAGTTGCCATACCTACCTCCTAATGGTTTCAATAAGGTAGGAAGAGCTGTTGGTGGCCAAAGGTTAATTTTTTGGTGAGGTCTCCTTTTTATTCGATTTTAAGTAAATTTGTAAAAATACCAAAAATGCCTACAAAATTATGAAAAAAAAAATTATTCTTACATATTTTCGTATATAGAATTTAGGAAAATATCATTTTATATAAATTTAATAGCTAACATATACATCCTCAAAAAATGAAGAAATTGGACAATTTTCAAAAATGAAATAAATTGGGTAAATGACATAGTTGCCACTTCAAAATTTTTCTACAAACTTTACTAAGTTAATATTAAATTACTATGTGAAATATTTTCATAAAGCTATTTTCTATATTTTATTTGATTTTTAGCCCTAAATTATGCCTAAACTAGTGTTTTTAGTAAAGAATAATGTATTTTTTTGAGGAAAGTCACTTGGATACTAAGTTTGATTCAATATTGAAGTACAATTGCTATTTTGGAAAGCTTGGAGTGATTAGTAAAATGTAAGGTAATGGAAAATTGTGTGTTGGCCTTAAAAAGTGAATTGACAACTTGAGGATTTTGTTGGATTTTAATGAATTAATGAACTATAATGTAATGTATAAGGAAATTAAAAGTAAGTAAGTTGAGGAAGGTGGTTTGAAGTGCTAGTTGTTGTTCTAAATTGATTCTATAAATTATAACTTAAAAAAAAAAAAGGTAAGTAAATAAACTAAATTTAAGACCTTGGTGGAGAGCAGATGATGACTCTAAGGAATCTATGAATGCATGTTGAACAAGAAGGATACTTAGAGAGTAGGTTAGAGGCAAAACTTAGGAATAAAATCTAAAAATAGGAGAAACAAAAGGTTGGTCATAGGATGATTTTATTAAAAATTATATAGATAACAGAGTTAGAGGGTAGCTTAGAGAATTATTGAATAGGGAGCTTAACTTGGAAAAGTTTAGAGGCTATCTTAAAGGGTAAACTAGTGTAATAAATAACCTTTGTGTTACTTAGATAATAACTCAGAGGATTTTTAACTAAAGAAAATTATTATAGATCCATTCGTAACCTAACTCAGAGGATTTTCTACTAAAGAAAGCCATTATAAATCCACTCAAATCTTAACTTAGAGGATTTAGTCGATTAAGGCAACTTATAAAAAAACAATGAATAGTCAAGAAATCATGATTTTTAAGTAAAAATAACTATGAAATTTATGACTAAACAACTAAAAACTTATAAAACAAACTAATGACTGACAAATCAAAGCTTGAAAACTAATTGTGTATTTCTAGGGATAACTGAAGATTAAGGAGGCAACAATCAGAAGTATGTTACCAGAGGAAACAGCTAAGTTGGGATCGATACTTTATAGCTTATTGAAGTATCATATCAGGATACTTGGAGAAGTAAGAGTGTTTGTTTGTATTTGTAGCTAGATTGTTTGTACATGTGCTATGCATATGCCTATGATACTGATTGATCATTAGGGGTTGAACTCAAAGTACTATTTTCTACTTAAATATATCATGTCAAGCGTATATGAACTTAGATAGTCACTTAATAATCCAGACTAAGCTTAAGTTAACTGTAGATATAACTTAGCATCTACAAACCCAATAGGGGCAACAATTAGGTTGTCAAACTAAATACTGACACTTTGATAATGATAGTAGAAATGGTCCTTTTCCTACCCTTAATTGAACCGAATAATAAGAGAGGGGGTCGAGGCAAAGTTAGGAACTATAGTTAGAATGATGTTTAGGGAGGAGAGTTCTCTCCATTGCACGAGCTTAGACTTAGTCTGATAATATCGCATTGAAACTCCTTAAAATTTAAGTTAGAGTGGATAGAATTTCTCTAACTTCATAGTAAACCAGTTAAACATTGTGTGATGATCTATCATTTACTTACTACATTTTTTTAATTAATGATTGAACAACCATGCTTATTAATATACTCTTATGACTCCATCCAACTTGCTGAGCTAGTTGAGCTCACATCTTAATAGATTATTTTACAGGTGTGAAGTAGTACTCAAAGATGCCTCATTACAATTATCTGTAGGTTAGTTTTGTCAGGTTAGAAGTAACGTATCGAAGTCTAAAGAATGGACTAATGCTCGTGTTACTTTTGTTTTTCTTTTGTAGGAGGATTATAAGGTTTTCTTAGGAGGCCTTATAGTCTTTGTTCACTCGTTGTTATACTTATATATGTAACATAATTCTCTTGTGGAGATGTACAATTTCTTTTGGGAAACTTTGGAAATTTTGATGTATATAAAGCTATGTAAAAGAACAAAACTATCTGTAGATATGAAAAAATATATTTTGTAAAGTGTTACTCCATAGGCCTTATAACCTATAGGTACCCATCTGACTGCTTTAAAGCTGATTGAGATATCGTTCACCTTTATGTAGACTATACCTATGTTAGCAGCTAAGAAGAGTAGCTTCTAACCTAAGTTAGTTTATACGGTAGAGTTGTTATAACTTTCACATCTCAGCATAGTATAGGATGCATCATCACACGAGAATATCAGTTAAAACTTAACTTAACCTACTCATTCATCAAAAGAAAAGCTTATTTATATAATAATAGGGTTGCTATATTAGAGTTTAGTTAGACATTTGGTTATAACTTATATAAACAACCTAATATGTACATTAAAACATGAACCATCCTTTTTGGTTTGTCATCTTCAAAATAGTAGGATTCCTGACTTATTGCAAGTTCCATCTAAAACTCACTGACTCCAATTCATGCTCTCACTATATACCCCCTAATGTTGGGCCCTTTACAATGCTGTTAACTTGAGAATAAAACATTCTATTCCTTCAGCTACTGAAGCTGAATAAGAGTGGATAACAAACAATATAATATAGGCAATATCATAACTGAAACATTTCAATCATGACCAGTAGATTTAGCTTCACATATACACTCTCCCAAACAAGTACTTATTACTAGCAATGCAGCATGCTCTGTTTATGCAAGTGGCATGCATCGGTATCAATATCCTATGCCTTTCCAACCTCATTTGGTTAGTCAGCATAGCCAGGTATTTGGATACAATTTCCAAGAACTTGGGGGCAATAAAGAGTTGCTTAGGAGTAAAACCCCTAACCAAATTGGACTACATACTGTGGTCTACCAATATAAAAAAGGCAACAAAGAGCTACTTGAGAGTAGAACCGCCTACTTTGTTTTAAAAAATTAGATTGCACATTACAGTTCACCAAATTAAACTATCAAAATAGTCAAGATGTTCAAGCAATGTGAATCTATATGCTTCCAAAAATTAAGTTCATAAAGCCATGATTTTTCTTGATCACTTAGAAGCCTCACTCTGAAAATTCTGACTTATAGGTCCCTTTTTATGCCATGCCATGATATGTAATAACCACTTAAGTATATCATTCCACACAATCAATCTTTAAGTTCGTTTAACTAATTATCTAGTTTTAGTTCTCGAACTTTCCCTAGTATAATCTAGCATCTTACTTAGGGTTTACTTAAGTAAACACCTAGAAGATTGAGTTAGTAATCCTTCAACTTCCCCATTTAGTACAATCATTCATAACACCATATCGACACCCAACATAGCAACATAGTAGCTTAACTAAGATATAGTTACTGTCATTCAAAATCATCACATCAGCATCCACCATAGTAGTATATCAAGTCACCCAAGATATAGTCATATTCAATCAACATAGAGTCAAATAACATGTAACATTATGAGTAGCAATATATCTACTCCAAGCATGTGTTAGATTCACTTAGCTAGCATTAAGAGTAGTACAAAATCCTAAACTTTATCACATATTCCTTCCTTATTTATCATACCTATGAAAATATAAACACGGTCTTCAAGTCAAGCATAGGTTGAACCTGAACTCTTATAAGCTGTCATTATCACGTTTTTAAACTTCATTTGACCATATCTTATTCATTCCTTATCTGATTTCGGTAAACTTTATATCGCCATAATCGTTATTTCGAGTATTATTAAAATATCTGAAGAATCAAGATTAATCAATATTGTCAAAAGCCTAAAAATACCCTTTCTCACTACCAACTGGATAGTATGTTATAATATCTCTATAATTAACCTGAATAAACTTTAGTTTTAAACTAAAAGCTCTAAAAATTATACTTTCCAAACTTATCCAGCAACTCTTAATATATCCTAAAGTGTTAATTTTACATGAATTTGACAAACATTTTACTAGTACTAATTACTATATTACATATTAAGTTAATATATAGGTTTTATTAGGAAAATACATAATAAATAGTACACGAGTTTGATTAATTTCACAAAAAATCCTATAGTCACAAAATATGTAGTTCAATTATTGACCATGAACTATACAAAACTAGCTATTATCTATTTTTACTAAAAGAGCAATTTTATATTGAAATTAAGGAAAATCAGAGAAAATGAACAAATTTATGTGTGATATAAAAGTTAGCTATCTACCAAATATCCTTATAAACTTCCAAAAGTCAAAACATGTAGGGTTCATTCATTAATTTTATCAGAAACTAATTATTTCAACAAATGGTCAAAACTAGTAGTTTTATCCAAAATAATTATAAAAATAGTAAACATGCTTATTTTCCAAAATTCTTGTTACTACAATTAAATACATATATTAAGTGTTTTATATATATAAATTGAGCTTGAAACAACATCATTTAATATTTCTAAAAATTAATTCAATTTTTTCCCAACTAGGACATTTTCTTAAGGACTCTATATTTACACTAATTATTTAATTAAAATAAAATTACTACATTAATCTAAACCTAAAGTAACCCTAAAAAACCAAATTTCATAATTAAATAACATAATTTGATATTTTTAGAAAATTAGATAAATTATAAGTAGAAAATTAGTTCACTTAAACTAGCACCATCTGAGCACCACACCTTATCAGAAATACTAGCTGCGCCACCCACTATTGGACCCCTAAGTTGCTTTAAGTCAGGTTATGGTTTAGTATACAAATTGCCCTACACTAACTCCGACCCTAATTTTTGTTCTATTTTTTTTTTCTAATTTTCCTAAATTATGTTCTTTTATTTTCAAAGTCCCAAAATGTTGTAAATGAGGGTTTGGGTCCTATTTATAAGTTTTCAAGTTAGTTTAATTTAATAAAAATTAGATATATATATATATATATGCCACATGTCAATTTTTCCATTTTCTTAGGTACCATATGCCATCCTCTAGTTAATTAAGTGTTGACTTATGTTTTTCAACTTGTATCATGCTACCACATAGGTTTGATGACTCATCCATTCATTTTTTATTAATTTTCCATTATTTTATACTAATTTACCTTATTTTTTTATAATTTATTATTATATGTATATATTTTGTACATTTAATGCATATCAAATGTAAATATATGTATATTATATATAATTCACTTCATTAATTAATTTTATAAGTTAATTAATTGATCTGTAATATTTCGCTATATTTAGAAGCTCAAATTTTACGTTTTCGATAGTTTATCGACTTTATTAATAAATTGATATTTTTTCTTAAATTAATCCTTTTATATAGCTTATTTCAAGAAATTGACTTTACTAGGATACTTCGTCTAACATTTTTAGTTTTACTATGAAGTTTAAAGTAAAACGGATAACATTGCTTGGCACCTTAAATTTAAGGGCTTGGAACCTAGGATTATTGTATTGGTTAGAAATCATAGGGTATTACAATGACTCCTCAAGTTTGAGGTGTAACATAAGCTATGATAATAGCCAACCTAGTAAGACCCCTACCGAACTAACCCTAACCCATGCCAACCTATCTCCTTCCAAGCCAGGTAATTTAAGCATCCTGTCAAAGTTGAGCTGTCTAATTGCCTAACTTGAAGAGACTTCATCCAACACCAAACATCAAAGCTTAGACCTGACCCAAATCATATCAGCCATGTTTTCTATTTCCTTTCTAACTTCTTTAAAGCAAATTTCAACCCATATCGACCTATTGAAGACATCACTCTCACAGCACTAAGTGAACACAATAACTAATTTACACACTAACCCAAGAGCAACACGTGTCCTCTAACACTACTTCTAGAATATTTCTTTCTTCCATACGTTGTACAGTATTTGTCCTTTTTGACCTTTTTAGTATGTTTTACGTATTACATTTGCAACTTATCCTTTTTAGTTTTTCCATATATGCATGTAACCTTAGTGGGGGTAGTATATAAACTCAATTTATCTATATGCAGACATTATCACTCACTCATTATTGAATTATAGTGTTTTCCTTATAGAGTAACCTTTGTGTGCTCTCTTATTGTTGATAGGTATTTTTGGATAATTATTAGATGGGAATATATTAGTAAGCCTAATATCTAAGCCCGGTTCAACAACTTAGTCTAAGGACAATCTCTATTAACTCACTATAAATACCAGGCAAGAACCCCAAGTCAAGGGACCCTCTTCCATTCTCTCAACACCATAACTACTTGATATTTATCTCTCTCTACATAATGAGGGAACTAACTTAGGCATTAGAGTGGCTATGCTGAAGCACCCTCTAGCGCCTCCCGTAGCCGTTTTCATGTTTTACAGGTGTTCACACATCAGGACAAAAATCAACCGTCAACAATTGGTGCCGTCTGTAGGAACATATAATACATTTCCACGATTCATGATGTTCTTTAGAGGGGGACTAGTAGGATGTTTCATCCCTTCGGATGGATTCTCCCACATTTGATTTAGACAAACTAGTTTATAGTCCATTGGTATTTATCACTAACGCATTGTTTGAATTTAGCTACATTTGATTGCAATTTGTTGAGGAACTATGGCTCTAAACATCATTTACTTTTGCTAATAGGCTATGGTTTTAAATATCTTTCATTAGAAATTCTATTGTGGATATATATATTATGAGAGGAGCCATGGCATAGTATTCATCTTTGGAGCATACGTGAGAAGCCAAGTAACATGACAATTTCCTTCCTATGCATGGTGGTTTTCCACTACATGCTCATGAAGTAGGAGGTGGCCTTAGCTAGATGGACATGCATCGAAGGGTTAAAGAGGCTCTATGGTATTTGAATGGACTAGGAGGTAGCATGTTGACCTTTGCCTCTTCAAGCATTTTCGCCTCTTCAGGTGCTCCAGCCTCATTAGGCCCTCATCTCTTCAGGCATTTCAACTTCATTAGGCCTTTACCTCTTCATGCATTTTCGCCTCTTTAAGAGCTCCAACCTCATTAGGCCCCCATCACTTCAAGCGTTTTAGCCTCGTTAAGCCTTTACCTCTTCAGGTATTTTCACCTCTTTAAGCACTTTAGCCTCAATAAGCCCTCGTCTCTTCAGGCATTTCAGCCTCGTTAGGCTTTTGCCTCTTCAAGCATTTTTGCCTCTTCAGGTGAATTGGCCTCATTAAGCCCTTATCTCTTCATGCGTATTAGCCTTGTTAGGCCTTTGCCTCTATAGGTACTCCAGCTTCTTTAGGCATATTGGCCTCTTTAGGCCCTCACCACTTCAGGTGCTCCAGTTATTCTTGCTTTTTCACCTCTTCGGGTCTTTGCTTCTTTAAGTACTCTAGCCTCTTTAGGCTAAGATTACAAACCTTTCTAGAAATCCCACCAAATCAACCTCCCTAAATACTCTTTTTTTAGACTTTGTTGCCAAAGCGAGTGGGGGGCAAGTGTTGATAGGTTTTTTTAGATAATTATTATATGGGCTTATATTAGTAGGCCTAATATCTAAGCTCGGTCTAACAAACTAGTCCAAAGACAATCTCCAATGACTCACTATAAATACTAGGTAAAACCCCTAAGTAAAGGGACCCTCTTCCATTCTTTCAACACCATAACTACTTGATATCTATCAATCTCTATATGACGAGGAAACTAACTTAGGCATCGAAGTGGCCACATTAGACACCCTTCGATGCGCCCCATAGCCGTTTCATGTTTTGCAATTGTTCACACACCAAAACAAAAATCAACCGTCAATACTTATCCTTAGCTCTTATCTAGCTCCTTTAATAAGTATTAGTGGTGAGCAACCCTAATACTACATTCATGTATTATATTAAGTCTTAAGATTAGGCTAAGTAGGATTTGCTGGTGTGTCATATCTAGTTTATAGCTAATCAAATCTACTAAACCCCTTTTTATTTTCTTGTTTCTGCTCATTGTGGTGCAACCTTCGTCTTTATGACCTAGGACATGCATAAATCAATTTGCTTGAGGATAAGCAAATGTCTAAGTGTGGGAAGATTTGATGAGTATAATTTTACACTCATACATTATGTCATTTCCTTGAATATTTTGTGTTATTTCTATTTAATTTCATTGAATTTGTTACTGATTTGAGTCATTTCTTGATTTCAAGGCTCAAATGAAGAAATAAGGCAAAAAGATGAGAATTTAGGAGATTTTTGAAGGAATATGCACTTATTTGGAATGAAAGTTAAGGATACCAAGTGTCGAATAGAATTTATCAAGGATTAAGTAAAGAGGAAGACCACATTCAATCTTCATGGCCATATTCCATAGCTGTGAAGCCCTTGTCATTAATTTCCAGTCAAACTTTAAGATTTTTTACTCAAGTATATGACTATTGTCTAACTCCACCAACATGTTCTATACCCATCATCCTCTCATCATCAATTTCAATACAATTACTCAAAGAATTATTGCAAGGAAAAGTCCACACCCAGACTCTACAATTGTGTACTTACTCATGGACTTGCCATGATTTTAAAACACTTGTCATTTGAAGATTATTTTGTCTAGATAATTTAAATAGATGTTAGATACATGTGCACAAAGGAGGGAGAGACATGAAGGACTAAATAAAAGTCTTTTCTTAGGGTTTTAGTTAATTTTCATCATATAAGTTTTTATTTTCGTCATGTCTGTAGTGTAGAAGCAACGATATCTAGACTTGTAACCTAGAGGTAACATGTAACGTATATTAATTGTTACTATTTTAATGAAATTTTCTTATTCTTATTAATTTAATTACTCTTTCGCTTTGATTAAGTTATTATTTATAGGGTTTTAACTTAATTATTATATTTTATATATTGAAGTCACGAAGCCAATATATAAATAGATCTACCATAATTGGAGAGATTAGTTATAAACTTAGATATAAATTATAGATTTCTTCTAGAATAAAAATTTATTTCTTATTTGTTGTTGTGGAATTCCTGTTCTTAATAACATTCTTAAGAGTTCTATTCCTGAAGTGATTCAGGTAAAATGTAATTAGAATTAAAATTTAATAAAGAAGTAATTCCTATTAAATTAGCAATCAAATTCCTCTAGTTAATAAGAATAAGGAATTCATTAGAAACTTTAGAGCATTACATGTTAATCTCTTGGTGATCAGAGTCTAGATATCATCGTTTATGGTTAATTAGGTTTTATTTATTACTTGCATTCATAGTTATTAATTATTAATTAGTTTTTTTTTTTCATAAACCCTATCTAATTTATTATCACTATTGCTACAATTTTAATTAGAGTAATTTAGTGTGAGTGAGTAAGTATTCAATTCTAGTAAGATTAATAACCTTAGACTATAGAAGTCCTCTATATTATTACTTGACAGGTATACTTAGCTACAAAACCAGTGGTACACACCATATCAAGGAGTTTCTAGATTGGATTGTAGAGTTTGGTAGGTTTTTCAATTATTTAGAGATTCCACTATAAAAGAGAGTAAGATTAGTGGCTTATAGGTCAAAAGGAGGAGTTTTTACATGGTAGCAACAAATCTGTATAGAAGAGAGTAAAGGGGTAAGGGTCCTATACGTACATTGTATAGGAAATACTTGTCAATGATGGAATTTCTACCTTTAGATTACCAGCAGATTCTATTCCATTAGTATAAACATATTCAGTAGAGGAATTGATCTATACATGAGTACACTAAAGAATTCATGAGGTTAGCATAAGGGAATTATCTTCATAAATCAATAAGATAGCAGGTTGCTAGGTCCTTTGATGGATTAAGGCCAACGATAAGGGACAAAATTGGTGTTGAAGTCATTAGAACCTTGTTAGAACCTAAGAACATGGCTTCAAAGGCAAAATTGGTGATGCAAAAGCACAATAAAAGAGGTTATGGCAGTTATAAAGTTGTTGGATCTAGTGAAAGGTCTAAACCAATATTAAATGCAATTGCCAAAGGTAGTAATAGTTGAAGCATACTAGAAGATAAAGCTATAAGAAAATGTCTTATATCAAAAGCTTAAGGAAAGGAGGATAGGAAAGTAATAAACCCTTATTCTAAGCCTACTTTACGCAAATGCTTCATATGCAATCAACTAAGGCATAACTTAAGTGAATGTCCCATCAGAAAGATAGTAAATATCATGGAGAAGGATGAGGAAAACAAGGGAATCTATTGTAAACCAAATGGACATGAAGAGGAGGGGTGTAAAGATGAGGGACAAACTTATATACTTGAAGAATGATATTATCTCCAAAACAAGAAGATCAAACTCAACGCCATCAATTGGTCCAAATTAGGTGCACCATCAATTATAAGGTGCTTTAAGTTATCATTAACAGCAGTTGTTAAGAATTAACCTACGACGATCCCTAGGCCAAGGCCGACTTGTTCTTAAGCTGAGGTCAACTTACCCCAATGGAGGCCAAACTAATACCAAAAGGCTAAGAGGAGGAAAAGAAATAACTCAACATCAAGTCTGTCATTTGCCAATAAGCCAAGAGACCGAACAACTGAGGCCTCATAGCTAAAGACTAACTCCATACAACATGGGAAGACTAGTGTCGACTAATTTTAGAACTTGGTAACTATGGGCTGAGCATTTAAGCATCTCACCTAAGCACTATAAGACTTCAAGGGCTCCTATCTGAAACCGAAGATCAAGCTACTAACCCCACCCAGTTTAGATCCTACTCTTTTTATGACAACTTAAATGATTCGCATACTGACCTACCTATTAAACACACAGTTTTGTATACTTGTAAATATTTTCCTTAACTTTAGTTATAGGCTTTCTTTAGGGTTCAAGGCCTTGTACTCTATTTACACTTTTGCTACTAGGGTTTTAGGATATACTATAAATAGTAACTTTTGTATGTAGTAGACAACAGATTATCTTCAATCATTGAAAACATTTACTTAGAGAAACTTCTCTTGTGAGCTTGCTTTAAGCTTGCCTCCCTTTTACGTGATTATTAAGTATGTCAAACTCTTTAATCTTTCTTATGTTTTTATCAATCTTCTCATTGAGATTGTAGTGAACCCTCATTTAAGCGAATTAGTGAGTTGTATTTGACCCCTCATTTGAAACCCAAGTGACATTTAGTGCTCGTGAGTCTATGAACCCTATTTCAAGCTCAACCCCTTAATTGTATTTGTGCCTTAATGCATGATATCCATCCACATTTGCATTCAAACCCCCTTTCCACTTACTATTTTCCCCCATTCCCAATGAACTTCGACTACCCGTTCTTGGCTCGTGTTCACTAAGTATTCATGAGACCATATCAATGGCAATTGTAAGAAAATCATTAGCCAAAAAGCTATGAGAAATTAAGTTACCTATGAAGAAATATCCTAATCCTCACATATTAGAGTATATCAAAGTAGCAGTAGGAAGGTGGAGATCATAGAAAGGTACAAGATGGCATTCTCAATTAATAAGTAACATAATGAAGTTTATTGTGATGTTGTTGATATGAATGTCTATCATATGCTATTTGTTACACCTTGTTAGTATGATGTTAATGCCTAATATTCGGATAAGAGTAAAGCTTCTAAGCTAGAGAAGGGAGGTACGAAGTTTACTTTATTGCCACTAAGGGTTTAAGTAAAAAATTCCTAAGATGAGGTGAGAGAAGTTCATGTATTTGTAGTTAAGCATGTGATAATGAATGATGTTAAATTGCAAGTAAGGGTTAAAGAGTTGACGCAGAAAGAGATTCTTGATGGATTTCCTCCTATAAAGGACATCTAACGTCAAATTAACCTCATACTTAGGGTAAGTTTGCCAAACTTATCACATTACAGAATAAGCCTAAAAGAGTGAGATTCTTAAAGAAAAGGTTGAAGAATTACTTTAGAAGAGTCTTATATAGAAAAGCATGAGTCTTTATGCTATTCTTATGCTTTTGACTCCAAAGAAAGATGGTAATTGAAGAATGCATATTTGTGGTAGGGCTACCAATAGAATTATAGTAGGATATAAAATTTCAATTTTGTGATTATATGATATGTTGTATAATTTGCATGGTACCAAATGGTTTTTCGAAATTGATTTGAAAAATGAATAACATCTGTCAAGCTGAAAATTTAGTTTCTTTCTTTTCCTAACCTGATTTATATTAAGCTTGGCTCGCTTAATTTAAACCTCTCGACTAGGCAAAGAAAATGTTTTATTAAAATTAACTTTAAAAAAGGAGTTGTCACCTAATAAGAATCGAGAAAAAAAAGTGAAATTAGAACTCATGGGTGGATGAACTCTAATTTCAACTATTAGCCTATAGATTTTTCTGAAAAAAACTTTTAGAAAAATAGAAATAAGAAAATCTTAGGTTTAGAGGTTAACTTATTAAAACACAACAGTTTCCATAAAAGAAGTTTACATTGCTTAGTAGGCCTTAAATAGATTTTTAAATAATTTATTAATTTTTTTTTAAAAGGGAGAAATGAAAATTTTTATTATTTTGAGTTGCTTGAAATGCCTACGTACTTGTGAAGTAAGATCAGTCCACGTAGTTCTCAATTAATAAAAACTTTAGTTTGTTAGTTTATTTTAATTTTAAAAAACTCTTTTCATTTTAAATTTATTAAATTATATTAATTTGGGAAAAACGGGTTTCTTTTGGTCTACATTTGAAAAATCTTAGGAAAATCCCTAATTTTTTGAAAACACCAATTTATTTATTTTCTTTCTTTAGAAAAATATTTTATGTATAAGAAAACTAGTTTTGGAAGAAAAACCCAATTTATTTGAAAATCCCTTTGTTCATAAACGTATAAGTAAATCATAATCATGTATATAGATTGTAACATGCCAATTTATTAGAACCTAAACATGCTAAACTTGCAAATTAACAAGTTATTAATTTAACATGCTAATTACCAACCACCCGTTAAGAAAACCAATCAAAATAAATTATTTTCTAAAACTACTAAGCCAATTATTTATTAAATCTACAAATGAGTCTAGGTAGAAGCAAATTATCATGGCAAAAATGCTAATTTAATTAATATAACATAAGGTTCCAATTTGTTCATTAATGCTAATTATTAACTAAAACCTAAACATGCTAATTATCTATTAAAACAAGCATACTAATTAATTATTAAAGCCTAAATATGAAAAACACACTATTTATTTATTTAAAGTCTAAACATGTTAACTAAATATCAACAAGCATACTATAAATAAATTGGAATTAACTAACATATCAACATTAAATACATTCAAAAACACATTATCTAAGTGAAATCATAAAAATAAAAGATCAAAGCACTTTATTTTATTTTTCAGAATTTTTCCGTTCTTTTCTTTTTTCTTTTTCAACCATGACATGCATTTAAGTAAGGGACTAAAGAACTTACCTATAAGATTAACAAATGAGTGATCAATTCAGGTGAATTTCGACTAGTTCTCAAGGTGAGATTAATGGCTTTAAACTCCTAAGACCTAAATCTTCAATTCCCTACCTTAATTTTTGGAAAACTCAATAACATGCCTCCTAATTTCTCTAGAAACTTCGAGTTTGATATGAAGAAACCCTAAAATCACATTCAAAAGTTTAAATGCAAATTAATTAAATCTAACATGAAATTGAAAGAAACCACCAATTGGGTTTTATTCTAGGATGAATGTAAAATATTCCACTATTCTATCTTGAATTAATTTGCTATACAGTGAGAGAAATTGAAGAGATAGTGTAGTTTTAGCATTATAACACCTAAAGAGAGAAAGTTGCAATTGCATGTAATGTGGTTATTTTCAATGCTTTGTATGTGTTGAAATGAGAAGCCAGGACCCCTATTTATAGTTTCCAAGCTCAAGTAATGCCTAAGAAACTTCCATTTTTGAGAAAGATTCCATTTTTGTGGACATGGAAGTGAATATGGGTTTTTTTCCATTTTTGTTCCTCTTTAATTCAATTTTGCACAAATTTATGTCAATTGAATGTGCAATTATATCTTAGAACATGTTGTTACCCATTTCCAATAAGTATCTTGTGGTTTATTAGCAAGAATAATCCTAATTTGCCAAATTAACATTAGGTACAAAATATACATGTATCTCATGTTTCCTAACGTTTTATTTTTTTCCATACAAATTTCTTTTCATGAAATATTTGGATTTAGAGTGATTCTAAGTATATTCCATGTGCTCTTTCTATATCCAATTTTTATTTGACTTTAGGAGCTCAAAAATCCATTGAAATGGGGTAGAAAAAAATGAGTGGATCAAGACCTAAAACTTCCCATTTTTATTCCTAGACATTCTTTAAATTTGAGATAGAGAGAGAGGAGAGGGAAAAGTGGGGGTCAAATGATTGAATCCATACATCACGTGGCGCATAAACATGGCACACACATGGGTGCAATGTGGTGCCTAATTATGGATGCCACGTATCACATCTAAGAGGCCAACACGTAGTGCTCTTATGAACCACCACGTATCACTCCTTTATTTCTTTTTTTTTTTTTTTCCTTTTTCCCTTTTCCCCTCTTCTTCTTTTACTGATGATTCTTCTTGATTCTTTCTTCTTCTTCTTCTTCTTTTAACACTGGAAACTACACTCAAATAAATATTCGACTTCTAAAAATGCACTATTTCCTTGAAGCAAATATGGATCCTATTAAATATATGTTCAAAATATTTTAAAAAATTATATAGTTAGACCAAATTAGGAATCTTGATTTTACCAACGTTCTATTTTTTTTAAAAAAAAAACTTCAAATGGCAATAAAATATTTATTTTAACTCCAATTGAGGTGCCATTTGAGGCTATGATTTTCAATAAATGTCCATTTTTATCTAAGATTTCTAATTTAGTTAAATTATATATATTAATTTTGATTCTAAAAGAAACTTTCGATTATAAAATATTATTTTCACCTTAAACCTACCTAAATTGACTACTATGCGATACTTTTTTCCATTTTTATTTTTATTTTTTTGAATTTTTCTTGGTTTTCTTTTTTTTTTTTCTCATTTTTTTGATTTTTTATTTGGGTTTTCATTATTTTTTCAATTTTTGTACTTTAAAAAAAAAATTTTGGTCTTTTCAATAAAAAAATAGGGTTCTTAAACTAGAGATGGACTTAGAGAGGGCAAAAATGGGGTATCTACACCATTATATTTGAATTTGACCAAGCAATAAATGGACGATTACATTTCAGATTAAGGAAGGCTTATATGAGTGGTTAATAATGCCATTTAGGTTATTTAATACTCCTAATACCTTTATGAGATTAACGAATCGGGTATTAAAACTATTCATTAGTAAATTCCTAGTTGTTTATTTCGATAACATTATAATTTATAGCTTTTAGAATATGAGCACTTAAGGAATTTGAGGCAAGTTTTGAAAAGTTTGAAAGAAAACAAGCTGTATATAAATCTTAAGAGATGTAGTTTTATGACAAACAAATTACTAGTTTGTCGTACTATCAGAAGGCATACATGTTAATGACTATAAGGTCAAAGCAATAACAAATTAGACTACACCAAATAAAACTTTTAAATTGTAAAGTTTTCATGGTTTGACTAAATTTTATAGATGTTTCATTAGAAACTTCAGCACTAATGACAGAGTGTTTGAAGAAAGGGAAGTTTTAATATAGAGAATAGGCTTCCAATAGTTCTATGATTTTATAGGAAAATCTATGTACTACTCTAGAGTTGGCTTTACCAGATTTCAACAAATTATTTAAAAATTGATTTTAATGTGTGGAGTAGGAATAGGAGCTATCTTATCTTAAGAAAAGAGACCTATAACATTTTTTTTATCAAAAGTTATGTGATACTAGGTAAAAGTAGAGTACTTATGATAAGGAGTTTTATTTGGTAATGCATACCCTTAAAACTTGGGAACATTATTTGTTTGCTAAGAGCATGTGTTGTACTCTAATCATGAGGCTTTAAAGTATATGATTAGTCAAGAATGACCTAGTAGTAACATTCATGCAAGGTAGTACCATTTTCTATAGAAATTTCCTTTTAGATTGAAGCATAAATTTGGTGTTTGGAATTGAGTGCTAATGCTCTTAGCAGAAGAGCTTCAATGCTTATCTTAAGTAATGAAATCAATCAATTTGAACAACTCAAAAGCGAGTATGAGTAGGATGGGGATTTTGCTGAAATTTGGAGTAGAGTCTCTTAAAATCAATCTCCTAATGGATTTTATGTGTACAATGGGTTTTTTATGCATGAGACTTGACTATACTCACCCAAAACATCTCTTAAAGAGTAAGTGATTTGAGAATTCCATGGTAGAGGATTAGTAGGCCACTTAAGAAGAGATAAGACATATGTAACAGTGGAGAAAAAATTTCACTGGCTATAGCTGGGGAGAGATGTCAACAAATTGGTTAAGGCACATGGCATATGTTAGAAAGCTAAGGAGAAGTCTAAGAATATTGAGTTGTGTATACTATTACTAGTGCTAGAAAATATCTAGAAGGATTTTTCAAATGATTTGGTGTTGGGATTACCAAAAACTCAAAGGGGAGTTGATGTTGTTTTGCTGTAGTTGATAGATTTTTTAAAATGACTCAGTTTATTCCATGTAGGAAGACATTTGATGCAGTGAGAATTACTAGATTGTTCTTTAAAGAGGTGATTAGATTACATGGTGTTTTGAAATCTATCACTTATGACCGAGAGACAAAGTTTTTGAATTACTTTTCGAAGACTTTTGGAAGATATTTGATTCATCTTTGAATTTTAGCAGAACTGCACATTCATGGACTGATAAGCAGATATAAGTTGTTAATAGGACCTTAAGAAATCCAAATAGAAGTATTTGTGAGGATAAGTCGAGATAGTAGGATGTTATACTAGCTCAAATAGAATATAATGTTGTTCATAATGCTATTGGGAGATCACCATTTTTAGTTGTGTATATGAAGGTACCACAACATACACTTGACTTAATTTAATTACCTAAGTGATGGACTAGCAACCTTCGGACCACTCACAGCGCCTACCTCTAAGGTCTATAATCTCTCATGAGGAGGATACTTTAATGCATACCATAGCTAAGAACAAACAAGGTTGGTCGTAGGGGTGGGTTTAAACTTGATGAAAGCTTGAAAGGAGTGATAAGAAATGCGTAAACGAACGAAGATGAATGAAAATAAGCAAAACCCACGAATAGCACCAAAGAATATAACGCACAAATGGAACTTTCAATGAATTGTAGTATAACTCGATATGACGCATAAATTCATTCAATGAGGTTGCTTGCTACCTAACATTTCGCCACTTAACCTTACTTAAGGATTAGGATAAGAGTGAAATGAGAGTAAATAAGTAATGTTTACAAGAGGAAAATATCCAATGTATTAATTGTAACTTGATGTTTGCGGTTACATGTACAAAGGGTATTTACACTCAAGAATTTAAGGCAACCTACCTTAAAAGGAAAAGAAAAAAGGGTATTGTCCTAAAGAAGTAATGTACAAAGAATATAAAAGGGTAAAAGTAAATATTTAAGAAAAACAATAATTAGTGTAATAGATTCTATGTGTAGTCCCATACATGTGGTAGAGATGCATTAGTGATGCCATTGGAGGATGTAAAAAAAAAAAAAACAATATAGCTGGTTAGGTTACTAAGCAAGAGTGCCGAGTAGGTGTATGCTCATCTAAATAGGAGTGGCTGAGGATTAGTGCAGGGCGGTTCTCTCGGCTTATTGACAAGAATGATACTGAGCAAGTAGTCTGCTCAAACATGACCAAACATGTACGTAAGGATTGGTTGCTACTAAGGCATTCTTCAACTCGACACATAGTTTTCGAGAGATGGACAATCATTTAGCACAACATTAAGAGTCGACTAACAGTAAGGAGTAACTCGACCTCGATAGGAATCAGTTAGAGAAGAAGGATTCACCTCGTAAGTCCTTCTAGTCCCCAGGCTTAGCTACAGGTTAAAGGCCTAGTAGCTTAATTCCTATCATACTCTCTTATCAACCTATCAAAGACAAGCTCTTGTATATGGAAGAGTTGTGGGTGAACTCTTTAAGAGCTTAGCTCTGACATATCCTACTCTACTTGGCCACTTATCCAGTTACTGACCATTCATATGCCCTAACCGACTTGTCAGGTGCTAAGGCCAACCTACCGAGTACTAAATTGTGGTCACTATACGTTGAATCTTACTCTTCTAGCCTATAAAGTTGCTAGGGGCAAAGGTTGACTTGTTGAATTTCGAGGCCAAAGCAACTACACACTAAGCTCTACTTACCTCGGTAGCTCTCAGTACGATTAATCGACAACAGCGATAGCATCAGCAGAGTCCCGCTACATTACCTTAAGACCTTAGTCTATAAACCCAATGACAAGCCGCCACTTATCTTCTACCTTTTTTTTTGCTTGTACTATATTCCTTTTTACCCTGTCATATTTACCTCTTTTCGTATATACTAAGAATCCCTTTCTTATATTGTCTTTTGTGTAATTTTATATTGTTGTATTGTTGCCGTAAATGACTTACTATAAATAGTCCTCTTTACTGTAGTCATAATCATCTTATACCATTACAGATATTAAATATACTTATTCTTGTAAGATACCCTTCTTTGAGTACTTTTCCTACACTCTTATCTAATCTTACCATGTAGCTCGAGATTAGTGGCGAATGTACATTAGTATTATCTTGTGCACTACATCAGGTGAAGTATTAAGTTGTATTGTATTCGTTGGTATGTCATATCCTTTGAGTAGTTCATAGAAGCTATTATGTTTAGCAACCTGTCCATATCCTTTTCTTCAATAGTTCAAAGGACCCATTTGATTTTCTATGGTAAGACTTAGTAATAACTAAGCTCTTAGGCACATCACTAAGGGTAAAGGGAAGAACATTTAAGCTAACAATATGCTTGAGCATAATTGTAGAAGTACATAAAAAGGTGAAGCAAAAACTTGAATTTGCGAATTAGAAGTAGAATACAGTTGCTAATAAGCATAGAAGAGTTAAGATGTTCACTATGGGAGATCAGGTCATGGTGTACCTTCAAATGTATAGGTTCCCAGTAGGTTCTTATAGTGAATTACAGTAGAAGTATGGTCCTTACATAGAACTTTAGAAGATAAATGACAATACTTATGTTATTGATGTTGAAAATATGGGTATTTTCAGAACTTTTAACATTGTTGATCTATCTTTGTTTCATGATTCTAAAATTCCTTAGAGTTGCAAGTCATTGATCAATTGAATTATCAAAAGAGGAGAAAGAAGAAGCTAGAAGCTAGTAAGCCTTATCCAGTAGTGAGTCCTAAGATGCTTAGAAGCATAGTTGGTCAAAAGCCTCATACATTAGAAGTGGATTAGAAGCCTTGAATTCGAAAGCTTAGTTCTACTTTTCTTCAGTTATTATTAGTCAATTTCAAGAAATCATAACCTTTCAAGTATGGAGAGTTACGTAGATCATAGCATATCAATAAAGACTATTTTGAGTCTACTTTTCCATGGACTAAATGCTATGCCAAATTAGGAAGACAAATTTTCTAGTTTTAGCATGATATCGCATGGGTTAAGGATTTCTTTGTTAGTCTAGGAAGTTTATCATCTTATTTTCTTTTCTTATTTTGTGGAATAGGGATTTTATTCATTTTCCTTACTTATCCTAGGATTATAGGATTATAAATACCCTAAGATCATTTGTAATTTTAATCTTTTGGAAGTAGTACAATTTTTGTTCTCCTATAATTGTGTCTATCATGCTGCATCTTATCTTTTCTCATTTTTTAATATTTTCCCATGTTTTTCATATTTTATTCATAATTTTACTTAAATAATATAAATTATAGATTTATTTCATTAAAATTAATTGTTAAGATGAACCAAATTGTGCAACATGTTACTGCAAATAGCAAAAATAATGACAAACTAACGCGAAACTTTTTATCTAAATTGTTGCAAATGTTGAGAACTAAAATAAAAGAAAAAATTAAATATTTCGCACTTAAATAGAAAAAGTAGCAAACATTAGGGATTTAATTTATACTTTTTCTTTCACTATTAATGGCAAACTAATGGAGTACTTGTTCGCAAATGTGATGATAACAAAAAGCATTTATTGGTTAAATGTTTTGTTAGAAGGTTCTATTTGATTCCGAGTAGTTGTTCAAAATCTTATTTAGAGAGTTCAAAATATAGACTAAAGAGTTGTTTAGAGACTTCATATGAAGTTTGTCAAAGGGAAAGTTCAGAAACTTGTTTAGAGGTTTCATGTACAAGGTTAAAAGAAACAAGCTACATGCATTGTTAGAGACTTAATCAGAGGGTTGATCTAGAAGTTTTTTTTTAAATAATTTTAGAATGTTTTGGAAATTAGAATAAAGCTCAAAATTTAAGACTCGACTCCACTTTGTTCCACCTAAATTGGATGTAATCTAGAGGGATTTATCATAACAAAGGAGGATAAATGTTAAGTATAGATTTTATCAATTTTAGTTTGATTGTCAAAATTTGATTATTATGAATCAAGCTTCAAGTGTTGTAAAAAAGAGTAACAAATAGTGACATTATTTCAAGGGATTTTTTCAGAATTCAAGTCTTCAAGAAAGTTTTTGAATTATCTACTAATAAAGATCAATGTGCTAAGGTCAAAATTCATAATCATAGTAAAGATTTGATTGAAGACCGAAGACAAGGATCTATTTTGAAATAGATTTAGATAAGATTCAATTTTGAAATGAAGATATGGTTGTTTTCCGTTGTTGTTGGGATTTGGTTATTGAAATTTCAAACTGAGTTTAGGCAAAAATTTCGAGTTTGTTATCATATTTTCTTTGTTTAAGTATATCAAATCAACTAGTTTATCTTCTGAAAATTTAAGTTTCAAATTGAGAAGAGATTTTAGTACAGCTTTTTAATGAAATCAATTTTAAACTCCATGAAGAACTATGAGAGAATCTTGGGATATTTTAAACCTAAAGTTTATTGTGTTAACTAGTTCAAGATTAAGGAATATATTCGAAATTTAAAATTCAAATATGGTATAGAAATATAAAGGAGTTTTAACATTACATTGAGATAAGGTTTTTGGAAGATCAACAAAATATCAATAGTCAATTATCCAATTCAAATTCAAGCATGACATATTTTCAAAAATTAAGGGATCAAGCAACGAGCTTATTGTTGAAGATAAAGATTAAGTCAACATAAATCATAAGCTAGTCCTTATAGTCTTTTAGTATATAAAAGCATATCAATCAAATCAAGTCAACACTTTTTAGTAACTGATCAAAAGAGCTTATCTCATGCAAAAATTCTCACTACTTACTGTTAGAATGTTTATTATCGACTTCATCAAAAAGTTTAATGAAGTTTAATATCTAGCTTTTTCTCTTCTATTTTTGTCCGAATTCAATTGAAAGCTAGATTATACTTCTCATTTTGTTTGTAAACAACATCAAAGTTGTTTGAATGTTGTGTTTACAAGAGAAGTTACACTTATTCTCTACAGATTCGAAGTTAGCTATAAGAGAGAGACCAAATAGGTTGAGTAAAAACTTACGAAAGTCAAGTGTTGGCAAGATTATATCTACTCTCCTTTTGAATTTGATTTAGTAGATCAATGGAACAACACCCATAAGGAAGATCGGGTCCCTAGCAATTAAGTTGTAAGAGAGGAGTAGGTACAAGGTCGAAACTCTTTAAATCTTGAGCTTGATTTTCTTCTCCTTATCTCCTTTTATTTTTGAATTACTTATTTATTTTTTTATTTTCCCAACACATTAAACTATTAAATTACCATGATTTGCCTAATATAGGTTATTAAGTTTAAAACTTTCTAAAGATATCAATTCATCCCTCTTCTCCTTCCTCCCTCTCTCATATCTTCTATGGGACCTACAAGTGGTATCAAAGCCCTACTCTAATATCAACTAGAGTCTAAGATCATGGGAAAATCTAGTGGTAGTTTAATAGTATAGCTTAGTAAAGCTCCATTTTACAGTGGCTCTAACTTTTCTTACTAGAAGTTCAAGATGAAGACATACATGAAGGCTACATAGACTATCAAACTTAGCAAACTATTATAAATAGAGACATTAAAGTTCCATCTGTTATTAATTTGAATGAAGATATTGCTAAAGCCAAGCTCAACTCTAAGGTTAAGAATTTACTTTTAAGCACAATTACTCATTTTGAATTTTATCTAAGTTCATCTTGTGCTACAACTAAAGATATCTAAGAGACACTTATGTAAACTTATGAAGGCATAGAAGCAATTAAGCAGATAAGAATGAATTCACCAATACAACAATATGAGACATTCTACATTCTCTTTGGTGAGGAAATTAAATATTCATTTAGTAGATTTACTGTAATAGCTAATGAATTGTCTTCTCTTTGCAAAAGTATAAGTGATGTAGATATGGTTTGTAAGATACTAAAGATCTTACCTAAAGCATGGAATGCCAACAAAACAAGTATGGAAGAAGCTTTTGACTTGAAGAAGTGAGCCTTGAGCCAACTTGGTAGCAAACTAATGGCATATAAGATGAACTTTCTCAAGGAAGAGAGTTTGTTAGAGGATACAAAGAAGAAAGCTATAACATTTAAGGCTAGGGAAGTGGAAGCAGATTCGAAGAATGATGATTCATCTGATGATGAGGATGAAGATATTACATTACTTGCCAAACGCTTGAATAAATTATTGAAAAGGAAAGGTAAGTATTCTTACTCTAAAAAGTTTTCCTCTAATAAAAATCGTAGTGATGTAAGTAAAGGAATTAAAGCAAAAAGGAAAAGAAAACTAAGGAAAAGAAACAAGTAGCTATTATGAGTATAAAAAGGTAGGACATATAAAGTATAAATGTCCTGAGCTAATCAAGAAAATGGAGAACTACAAGAAAAAGTGTAAGTCTCTAGTTGCAACAAAAAGCAACTTGGATGAGTCAGAAACTAAGAGAGAGAGAGTACAAAAGATGAAGCTGAGGAGGCTAATTCGTATCTTATGGCATTCTTTGAGGTAGAATTTGAATCTGAATCTAATTTTGATATTGGAGTTCTTGATGATATTTGTGTTGAGATTAATAAAATGCTTAGAGCACTTTTAAAAACTAATGACAAACTTTCGAAAGTTGAACATGGAAAATAAGGTTTTGAGAAAAAAAAAAAAACCCTTATTAAAACAAACTAGCTTTTAACCAATGAAAATGATATTTTAGAAAATGATTTCAAAGGTTTACATATTATAAGAGAATCTTCAGTTAATGGAAATTTGATTTTGAAAGAAGAGATTAAAAGTTTGAAAAGTCATGTTGAAGATTTTATCAAAGTCAATTAAGAATACTTGTCAAAGGTTTGACGAGAGATAAGAAACTTCAAATGCTTATTTCTAATCAATAAGTAGATCGTATTTAAATTTGGATTGGGTTTTGAAAGTGGACAATCATCTAACATTATAAGGAAAGTAGTGTTTATTATACCACAAAGTGAGAATAATAAAGAAATAGTTAAAAGAAAAGATAAAGGAAAAGCAATTGAACCTATCAGATAGTATGTTTGACAATGCCTTAAACAAAAAAGAAAGTATCCTATTAGAGGGTACAGTAGAGGATTCTACAAAGTAAAATCAAAGGTATGTGGTAAGTAGTAGGTATCATCAATAAAAGTCCTATGCTTATTTCTTTTGCAATAAGCTAGGTCATATTGAAAAATATTGCTTTTATAAGAAATCCAAGATTAGTAATAATCAAGTCAAAAATCAAAACACGAGCTTGAATTTTTATGTGCCCAAGCTTCATTGAGTTAGTAAATAAACTTGATGTTGTTGTGATGTGTGTAGGAACACAAAGCAAAATTAAAAGGATATCTTGATAGTAGATGTTTAAGACATAAAATAGGTGATGCTTCATTATTCACAAGTCTAGAATGGAAGGAAGATGGCTATGTGAAGTTTGGTGACAATAGAAGAGGTAACATTATTGCAATAGGAGCAACAGTCTTCCTCATCACATAATAGAAAATGTTTCTCTTATCAAATGACTAAGGCACAATTTTTTAAGCATCAATTAGCTTTATGACAAAGGGTACAACATAACATTTGAACATAATAAATACATTGGTTTTAATAAAGTTATTTGAAAGCTTTAGGAAGAAAAACATATATCTAATTAAACCTTTTGAAGTTGACTCTGAAAGATGTTTTCTCTCTCTACAAGATAATGTAACTCTTTGGCATAAGAAATTAAGGCATAAAATTTTTCACAACTTAAAAAATTATCTGAAAAGAATTTAATAAATTGTTTACCCAAATTAAATATATAAGAGGATCTTCATTGTACTACATGTTTGAAATACAAGATGAGTTTTGTTTTTCATAAAGGTAAGAAGGTTTTATCTACTCAAGGACCATTGGAATTGTTGCATATGAACTTATTTAGTTCAATTTGGACACTAAGTCTAGGTAGGAACAAATATGGCCTTATTATTGTTGATGACTTCTTGAGGTTTATTTGGACTTTGTTTTTACGACACGAGAGTGATACCTTTAAAAGCTAAAGTGTTTCTGAAAAGGGTTCAAAACGAGAAAAGATTTTTCATAATTAATCTTCTGACTGATCATGGAAAAGAATATGAAAATGTTGATTTTATAGCATTTTATGAAGAAAATGGTATTTCTCATTATTTTTTCTCGCCTTACACTCCATAGCAAAATGGAGTGGTTGACAATATGTAATTAACATACATATTTTAGGATAAATTAGTGCAATTTTTTATGTTAATTTAGTTATTTTATAGTAATTTGGGGCTTTATCTATTTAATTTTTATTTTTAGGGACTTTAAAAGCATTCGATGAATTTTTAAAGATTTTATCAAGTCTTAGAGCTTATCTGGAGGAAAGCATTGACCAATGAATTGAAGTGGAAGAATTTTAAGCCAAAAATAAAGTCTAGTGAAGACTACAGGTGAAAACCATGGCCATGATCCTTGGTCATAAACCTCTCGTAATCAATTTCCATTGAAATTTGAAGATTTTAGACTAAGTACAAGACCGTGCCCCATCTCTATAATCGTGATCCTTCGATGGGGTAATTCTATGATTTTTGAATCTTCCATTTTTATCAATTTTTTCTTTGTAAATCTAAGTTCAACTCTTATAAATAGATGTCTAAATTTAAGTTTATAAAGAGAGCTCCTTTGGAGTAGAGTTAGGAGGGTAAATGATAACATCTAATTAGTATATATATTACATAGTAATTTTGTGCCATTTTGTATATTAATTTAGCTAATTTTCATTTTCAAGGATTTCAGGAGATATTTCATAAACTTTTGAAGACTTTTATCAAGCTTTAGCGCATATTGGAAGAAAAGCATTGATCAAGAATTTAAAATGAAAGGATTTCGAGCAAGAAATGAAGTCTAGTGAAGAATACAATTAAAGACCACAATTGTGGTCCATAGCTGTATACCCTCATCATTAATTCTCATCGAATTTTAAAGATTTTAAACCAAGTGCAAGAACATGCCTCAACTCCACGGCCATATACCTTACCCATAGACATGTAATAATTTATGAATCTTCTATTTTTGTTATTTTTATTATTATTTTTTTTGTGTGAATCTAGGTTTAACTCTTATAAATAGATGCCTAGACCTAGGTTTACACAAAAAACCCCCCTTGGGAAGAGTTTCAAGGTAGAATTATAATGGTTTTCTTGTATTTCTTCTTCTTTTATTATACCATGTTATTATTTTAATTATTCTTAGTGAATCATTTTTAAACTCTAATTCTTTTACAATAATTTTCTTTTATTCAACATATGCTATTACATTTGAAGATCTAATTATACTATACTTATTGTCATTGAATTAATATGTACCCAAGTTACTAATTTGATGTTTGAGTTTGCTATTGAATACACGAGTCCTTCAATGAACAGACCTCTGTAATTAGAGGGAATTAGAGTTAGCTAAACCATTTTGTAGTTCAATTCTTCCAAATTAAGGCAATCTAATAACAAGATCTAAGGCCTTAGTGCAATTCTACAATACTCTATTCAAAAGCGATTTGGGCATAGTGGTCTCAAGGTTAAGAATTAGCTAGAGACGTGAGTCCGATTAGTTCAAATTAAGTATCTCTATGGTTTAAAGAGTAATTGAGATTGAAAGTTACATAGAAATAAGTAGTAAATAAAAAGAGTATACTAAGGATTATGTGCACTTTAATTTAATGATTATGTTATTTATTTTAATTAGTTTTGTTTACTTAATTTGTTATTATTTATTTTATTATCGTTATCTTTCATTCCTTGTTTATCCTTATTTTTAATCAAAACTGTTTTACATTGTTAGGTTATATAACTTGTGATTTAGGGTAGATTGCTAATAATTTAGGGTTCTCAAATGTATGGTTCCACATAAGATCAATACTTGGATTTGCATTCATTTTAACTATATTATAACTTGACTAGGTACACTTGTCTATCGTATGCGAACTAATAAAATTATGGGGTTTCTCTACTTTTCTTATTTATTTTCTTCTATTATGTCTTTGTTCTAAATTTTCTTAGTAAATCGTTATTGAGCCTTATGTTCTATTATGACTTTTGTTACTTTTATTAATATTGCTATTCAATCTATCATATTTACGTATTATGATCTAATTATATTGTTTTATTTAGTTTTTTAATTCAATTTTACCAGTGATTGAATTATTGTTTAAGTTTATTATGGAGTTTGCAAGTTCCTATAATATGATGGACTAGTACAATTAGGCAAAACTGCTTGACTCAAACATTTAGTTCTTTGATTTTTTCTGGATTAAGGGAACCTAATTATAGGATTTAAGAGTTTAATACAATTTTGAGATGTTCTATTATAAAAGTGATTCGGATAGAATGTATTGAAGATTAGGAATTAGTTAGAAACGTGAGTCCGATTAGTTCATAATAGGAATCCTCATAGTCCAATACTGCAATTGAGATTGAATAAGTCACTTAAAACTAGGTAGTAAGTAATACAAGGATTCACTAAGTATTATGTTTGTTTCTCTCTAATTATTCCTATTTACATTTCTATTTATGTTTATGTTTTTGTTATTTTAATTGTCTTTGTTCTTGCATATTTATTTATCTGATAGTCTATATTCTATTAATTCTTTAATTATACCTTTAATTGTAAAAGTTAGGTAATTAGGAAATTCTAGGGATAATTCTACTAATTAATAAGATTTTATTCCCATATATGGTTTCTCGTAAGATCGACACCCGAACTCAAATCTAAATCTGTACTATAACTTGACTAGATGTACTTGCCTATGCTATATATGCTACGGTCAATGTTCCAGCATAAAAACAAAACCATACAAGAAATGACAGGGACTTTATTAAATGAAAGTAATATAGCTAAGTCTTTTTAGGTTGAAGCTACATCTATAGCATGCTATATCGCTAATCATGTCTATATAAGGCCCTTGACAAATAAAACATCTTATGAAATCTTTGAAGGAAGAAAGCCTATTGTTTTGTACTTTCATTTGTTTAGCTGTAAGTATTTTGAGAAGAAAACAAGAAAAATCTTAGGAAAATTTGAAGAAAGAGTTGACGAAGCAATCTTTCTTGGATACTCCTTGAACTCAAAGGCATATCATGTTTACAACAAGGTAACTAAGGTACTTAAAGAATCCACAAATGTCAAATTCATTGAAGAAACAAGTAATGAAGAGTCTAACAACCATTAGTTGCAAACAAAAAGGATAAAAATTATCAAAGTATAGAAGGTAAGTCAAAACTTAAGTAGGAAAGTTCTTCAAAGACTACTACTATGCTTGATGTTGCTAACAAGTCAGAAGTTGCTTCAGAAGGTTAGATAAAGACTTAAAACAAGCCTAACGATCCTAGCAAGCCAGGACGTAGCTCAAAGACTTTGTTAAAGAGTAGGTTACAACCTTTTACTAACACTTTCACACCTCTTTCTTCTTTGAGATTTAAGCTAGATCATCCTTCTAAGCTTATAATTGGAAATGTTCATTTTGGCATAAGACAAGATCTAGTTTACAAAATTTTGAAAACCATTTTCCATTATTTTTAGAAATAGAATTGAGTTCTCATATTTCTTCTTCTTTTATTACATTATGTTATTATTTTAATTACTTTTAGTGAATCATTATTGAACCCTACTTCTTTTACAATAATTTTCTCTTATTCAATCTATGATATTACCTTTGAAGATCTAATTACACTATATTTATTGTCATTGAATTAGTATTTACTCAAGTTGCTAATTCGATGTTTGAGTTTGCTGTTGAAGACATGAGTCCTTTAGTGAACAGACTTATACAATCAATGGGAATTAGAGCTAACTAAACCATTTAGTAGTTTAATTCTTTTGAATTAGGGCAATCTAATAGCATGATCTAAGGTCTTAGTGTGATCTGCGATACTTTATTCAAAAACGATATGGGTAGAGTTGTCTTAGGGTTAGGAATTAGCTAGGAACATAAGTCCGATTAATTCAAATTAGGTATCTTCATGGTCCAAAGGGTAATTGAAATTGAAAGTTGCATAGAACTAGGTAATAAATAACAATGGTTTACTAAGGATTATGTGCACTTTAATTTAATGATCATGCTTATTTATTCTAATTAGTTTTATTTACTTAATTTGTTGTTGTTTATTTTATTATCCTTGTCTTACATTCCTTGTTTATCTTTATTTTCAATCAAAACTATCTTACATTGTTAAGTTATATAACTAGTGATTTAGGGTAGATTGCTAGTAATCTAAGGTTCTCACATATATAGTTCCTCATGGGATCAACACTTAAACTCACATCCATTTTAACTATACTATAACTTGATCAAGTGCACTTATTTATCATACACAAACTAGTAAAATTAAAAGGCTTCTCTACTTTTGTTCTTTCTTTTCTTCTATTATGTGTTTATTCTAGATTTTCTTAGTAAAGCGTTATTGAATCCTATGTTTTGTTGTGACTTTTGTTACTTTTATTAATATTGCTATTCAATCTAACATATTTACATATAATGATCTAATTATGTTGTTTTATTTTGTTCTTTAATTCAATTTTACTAGTGATTGAATTATTGTTTAAGTTTATTATAGAGTTCACGAGTTCCTATAATATGACGGACTGGTATATTTAGACAAAACTGTTTAACTAAAACATTTAGTAGTTTGATTTTTTCTATATTAGAGTAACCTAATAGTGGGATTCAAAGGTTTAACACAATTCTGACATATTCTATTATAGAAACAATTCAAGCAAAGTGTAATAAAGATTAGGAATTAGTCAGAGACACGAGTCTGATTAGTTCATGATAAGAATCCTCACAATCTAATATCGCAATTGAGATTGAATAAGTCACTTAAAACTAAGTAGTAAGTAATACAAATATTCACTAAGGAATATGTTTGTTTCTCTCTAATTATTCTTATTTATGTTTTTGTTTTGTTATTTGAATTATCTTTGTTCTTGCATATTTATTTATCTTACTGTCTTTATTCTATTAATTCTTCAATTATGCCTTTAATTGTAAAAGTTAAATAATTGGGAAATTTTAGGGATAATACTGTTAATTAATAAGATTTTATTTCCATATATGGTTCCTTGTGGGATGGACACTTTGACTCAAATCTGAATATTATAGCTTAACTAGGTGCACTTTCTTATACTATATATGCCACAATCAATGTTTAAGCATAAAAACAAAACCATATAAGAAATGACAAGGACTTTATTAAATGAAAGTGATATAGCTGAGTATTGTTAGGTAGAAGCTACTTCTATAGCATGCTATATTAGTAATCATGTCTATATAAGGCCCTTGACAAATAAAACATCTTATAAAATCTTTAAAGGAAGAAAGCCTATTGTTTCATACTTTCACATGTTTGGCTGTAAATGTTTTGTGAAGAAAACAAGAAAAATCTTAGGAAAATTTGAAGAAAGAGCTGATGAAGCAATCTTTCTTGGATACTTCTTGAACTCAAAGGTATATCATGTTTACAATAAGGTAACTAAGGTGGTTAAAGAATCTATAAATGTCAAATTCATTGAAGAAATAGGTAATGAAGAGTTTAACAATGAAACTCCATTGGTTATAAAAAAAAAGGATAAAAATTGTCAAAGTATAGAAAGTCAATCAGAACCTAAGTCAAAAGGTTCTTCAAAGACTACTACTATACTTAATGTTTCCAGCAAGTCAAAACTTGCTTTAAAGGGTTCAAAAAAGACTTACAATAGGCCTAATGATGCCAATAAGTCATAACCTAGTTTAGAGACTTTGTCAAAGAGTATGTCAAGACTTTCTGCTAGCACTTTCTCCCCTCTTTCTACTTTGAGATTTAAGCCAAATCATTCCCCCCTAAGATTGTAATTAGAGATGTTTGTTTTAGCATAAAGATAAAATTTAGTTTACGAAATTTTGAAAACCATTTTGCATTGCTTTCAAAAGTAGAACCGAGTTCTATTAATGAAGCTTTAAGTGATAACAATTGGATCTTAACCATACAAGAGGAACTTAATAAATTTCAAATAAATCAAGTAGTTTGGTACCAAGACCTAAAGATAAATCTATTATTAGTACTAAATGGGTTATTACGAACAAAATGGATTAATACGAAAAAATTGTAAGGAATAAAACCCGATTGGTTGCTAAATGCTATTATGAAGAATAGGGAGCAAACTATGATGAGACTTATTTTCTTATGGCTAATTTAAAAGCTATACATTTATTGCTTACATTTGCATGTTTCAAAAATTCTCAATTGTTCCAAAAAGACATTAAAAGTGCATTCTTAAATGGCTTTATCAAAGAAGAGGTATATATAGAATAGCCTCTAAGCTTTGAAGATCCATTTAAAATTGACTATGTCTATAAACTCAAGAAAACCTTATATAGTTTAAAACAAGACCTTAATGATTGGTAGGAGTGGTTAAGTGAATTTATGATAAATAACGGTTTTCAAAGAAGAAAAGTGGATATAGCTTTATTTTTGAAACATTATGAGAATGATATTTTAGTTGTTCAAATTTATATGGATGATATAATATTTAAAGCAACTAATGAGCTGAATTGTTAAGAATTCTCTAAGCTTATGTAGGCTGAGTTTTGAAATGTTACTCATGGGAGATTTAAACTTCTTCTTGGGGCTTTCGAGTAAACAAACAAAAAGTGGTATATTTACTCATTAAGAAAAATATATCAAACCAACCCTGAAAAAGTTTGGCTTTGAAAATGCTAAAGAATCATCTACCTCAATAAGCATTTCAACAAGGCTTGATTTCACAAGTAATAGTAAAAAGGTAAATGAAAAGCTTTATTGTTGTTGATTGGATCTTTATTATATATAACTGCTTCTCGCCCTAATATTTTATTTAGTACTTGTATTTGTACTTGATTACAGAGTAGACTAGTAGAAACACATCTCTTTGTTGTCAATAAGATTTTTAAATATATCTATAGTACTACAAAATTAGGAATCTAGTATTCCTAAAATCAAAATTTTAATTTAATAAGATATTCAAATGCTGTTTATGCAAGTTGTAAGGTGGATTGGAAAAGTACTTCCACTACTTGCTAGTTTTTAAGGGACAAATAAGTTTCTTAGTATTCCAAGAAACAAAATTTTATTGCACTTTCAATGGTAGAAGTAGAATATGTTTCTATTAGAAATCGTTGTGCTCAAATTTTATGGTTGAAGCAACAATTATGTGATTATGGACTTAATTATAAAATATCCTTATAAAATGTGATAATATAAATGCTATTAATTTAATAAAAATTTTGGTTCATCATTTAAAATCTAAGCATATAGAAATTAGACATCATTTTATTTGTAATCATATTGCAAATAATGAATTGAATGCTAATTTTGGGCCTACTAAATATCAATGTGCTGATATATTTACAAAACCCCTAAAGAAAATAAGATTTGAATTTATTCAAAATGAAATAGGTGTGTGTAGTCCATTTTGTTAATTCTTTAATAGCTTATTTTTAGTTTTTTATTCATCAGTTAAAAAAAAAAAAAACTCACGATTCAAGACGTGTAGCATACACATTCATAGTATTTGCAAGTGTTTCGGTTATGTCTTAGCGAACCTACAAGTTCTTTGTCACGTATATTGTGCATTCAGTCCACTATTGTCTAAGGTTAATCTTTTAAAACAATATATAATGCTACTTTTTGCTGACTTTTCACTATCTCTCATCATCTCTTTCTATCATTTTCCCTCATTCTCCTTCACTTCCTCTTCCTTTCTCGTTCTTTTCAAACCAAGTTTCTTACTTTCTCACCATGTCACCTTAACGCCCATCCCGTATTGTAGCCTAAGGACCAAAGAAAGTGGCTATTATAATCACATCTGAAAACCCTATTGACCTAACTCTCAAAGATAAACCAATTAAGCCTAACCCTCTTGAAGTTGAGTAACAGCTTCAAGAACAACCACTCGAGCCTATACCTAATAACCCATAACAAAATTTCTCTGAGCAAACCTATACAAAAACCCTAGATCTCTAGCATGAGGATCAAGATGATGTTGGACAAGAGGGTACTTAAACTTTACTCTTTGATAATCCTCTTGAACAACACCAAAAAGTCTAGAGAGTTGTGACTTCTTCTTCCTTAAAAGAAGTTACTGAATTAGAAACTTCTCTCCCTTCAAGACAAACCTACATATCTATCAAGAAAGATCCTTCTACGGAACCTATAGCGGTTCTTAAAGTCGAAAAATAGAAAAAGGGGCAAAGGGTAACTTGAGCTAAGGGAACAGCAAAGAGTCAAAAATTTCTATCTAAGAATCCGTCATCTCCTATGCTAAGTGAAAGAATCAAAAGGAGATACAACTTGAAAGGTACAAATATTTCAAGCAAAGAAATATTCTTTTTAGATTATGGTTTCTTTAACAAAATGGATTATACTGGTTTGAATTTGTGGATGGATTAGGTTTAAGAAATATAGGTAATATTACAAATGCGATGTCTGGTAAGTTTCTTGATGAGTTTTACAAAAGATTAAATTTAAAGTATCAAGAAATATGGAAGTCCTATGTAATGAATCAAATAATTAAGATTACTAAGAAGGATATTTAGGATTATTTAGGAATTAAGGAAGTGAATGAAGATTAGGAGTTGTTGAGCATGTCTAGGGAAGAAATTTTTAAGGAATTGAATGATGGATTGTTAGCAATGATACTAAGGAGTAAACTTTTACAAATATTAAGAATTGAAATAGCAAAAATTAAACATTTGAGGCTCAAATAGAAAAGGTGACAAACGTTAAGGAGTAGATTTGTACTTTCCCCTTATTTATTTGTTGATATCACTTTTAGAAACTTTTTCTTGACATGTTAATCTATTTACTTTTAACTTCTTTCGTCCATTTGAATTAACATTATTTAACTCTTTAAAGAGAGAGTTATCTATGTCTTGACTAGTTGAGTTGATAAAGTAGAGGGTTGTAAAGATTTTAGTGATGATACTTTGGTTGATGAATCCCTAATTTGTATGATTTCTTTGTTATCCTTAAGCATTTCCAGCCTAAATGTTCATAAGGAAATTTGGAAGGCTTGCTTTGCATGATCTCTATTGGTTAGAAAATCTATAATATTAGAAAAACACATTCTAGTTCACTGTTGCACTCCTAGATTAAGTATCTATTTTTTATTTAATTCAAAAACATGTTCTCAAATTGTGTCATTACATTTGCAACAATGTGTTTTTGAATTCATCCATTTGTTCCTTCAATTTTGACCATCTTAAGTCATCCTCCATTATCAAAATCTCTCATGATGTAGATTTGCTCTCAATAGGATCTCTTAATAAAAGTACGCCAAATGATGCTATCATAACTCCATTATTGTGAAAAGTAGGAATTCGATAGATTAAAAAATGTAAACCTCTATTTGAAACAAAGTAGTTTCTAAGAAATGGGTAGAGTAAAAGTAGAGAGAAATTGAACTGTGGTGGATATTTTTCTAGAAGTTCTGGTTAGGTTGTAGTGAAAACTCTAGCATATCAAGGATAGATAGAATGTAAGTGAATTGGAAGTAGTAGTGAAATGGTTGTAAAGTAGATAGAGAATTTGTAATGAAATTAAATGGTTAAGTAACGACAAATTGTAAATATAACAAGAAATGAAACAGTAGAATGAACAGCAATTGCTTGCTCCAAATACAAAGCAAATCTTCTCCAAATCAACAAGTTGAATTTGGAATTATGAATGTATAAATCTAAGAACATAATATTGGGATAATATTTTTCTTGTTTTTCCATTTGTGATATGTTTGATTTACAAAATGGAATAATGTAAGAATTAAATTAAAATTCTTCACTAAGAGGTTTTTTTCAAAATACAGTTGGGAGGAATACAAGAAAAGAATGGTTGGGTGATAACTCATGGTACACTTATTGAATTGCCATAGGTAGGAGGCTTGCTAATTATAATAGCATATAAGCGATATGGCCGACTAACTTACAACCCAAGTTGAGTAGAAAAGAAAGCCCTTAGTAGTAATTAAATAGCTCCCTTAAGTGCTCTCTTTTGAAAGAAGTGCAATTAAATCAAGAAGAAGGAATGGAAGATATATAAACATATATATATAAATATATATATATATTTGAAATTAGTAATCCCATTCATTTTTTCCTTACTAAAACAAATTGAATAGAGTGGTGTTCGAGGTCACTAATGGCATGACACATCCTTAGTTCCGTATTCCTCATTAAATAAATAGGTAAGCTTAGGAAATTTCATATCTAAGTATAGATAACAGTAAGTATGCCATTTGTTGAATTGTGAATCGAATTGGCTCTTACAAGACATGCGAAATACAATTTTTGTTCCATGACTAGCCTTTCTCTTGTTGTTATCAAGCTTGACTTATTTCTTTATACATCTATCTTTTTCTTATGCTTTCCTTTGGTCAACAACCAACAAAAGTTCACTATGTTTCTTCAGTCACTACTCTTATAAGCTTGACAAAGTTAAGCTATCCAGAAGGAATTTGATTTTGTCAATCAATTGTGCCTCAACTGGATAAATTCAGTTATTTGACATAATTCTTCAGGTTACACCTCTTCTTCTTTACTTTCCATATTTTCATATGCAATGATGAAGATGGAATACTTGGCATTGGCAGGATTCTAAAACTACATAACCAACTAGTTTCACACTAAGGGAAGAACATTCGGAGCAAGGACCAGAAGAGTTTGGAAGATATCTTGAGAAAAGGTCTTAGCACCATGTATCCCATATATACTATAGTCTATTCAAAGTAAACCAATAGTGTAAGTTCGTCAACTTATTAAGAAAAAGGAGGAAAGTATCCTATTGGTGTAAGGCCGTCAACTTATTGGAAAAAGGGAGGCGAATCACATTGATCCCTTGTTTTGGAGAAATAAGTGGCTTACGAAGAATGGAAAAAAACAAATTCTATTTGATCTCAAAGTCCTCAAATAGCACTTCTTCCAATCCTAGATAGGGGATGACTCATAGGGATGACATAATGCTAATCTATGCTCCATACAGCCAAGTGACTACATCTTTGACCAAAAAAGAATAAGAAAATATCCATAAAATATTACATGCCTCTCCTTTTGTGTAATTCAATTATCTTCCATTTTTTCTATGAAATCCTATGTGTGAAAAAATTCACCTTTTGAGTACAGATACTTTTCTTTAGTCTGATTCACTTTATTCAAGACTGATTATAGAAAAGATGTTATTCTCTTTAAGCTATATATTTATGGATGAGCTTCAATGAGCTGTGGCTCAAATTTATCCCTCTATGTTAGGAGGAGGCTTCAATCAACCTTTAAGTCTTTCTAATAATTCTTCTATCTTTGTTACATAGAGTACTAAGCTTAGAAGTCAATAGGAAGGGGGTGCTAATCCTTCTTCCCATCCATGGGACCCATCGTCTCTTCAACCTAGTTGTTTACAAATGTAAGATGAGCATGGAAAGCCAAACAGAGTTATGGAAAATGCCTTAAAAAGGTAGGATGAAATTGCATATAAAATACAAATAATAACTATTTTCTTGTAGTTATTTCGATGACTAATAAATAAAGGTATGCAAATGGGCTCTAGTTTACGGGTAGACCTATTTAACTCCTTTAAAAAGCGAGTTAAAACTAAGTGTTTTTTTGTTCATTTAAAAAGTGGACCAATTGAACCGGATCTATTTAACCTGTTAGCCAAAGTGGATCGGTTTAGATTGGTCCATTTATTCCACTTGCACATTTGGTTTATGGGTCAACTTGTTTAACCCATTTAAAAAGTAGGTTAAGGCCATTCAGTTTTTATCTGTTAAAAAAGCAAATCAAATGAGTTCAGTTTTTTTAACACACACAGGCCAAAGCAGGTTGGGCGAGTTGGCTCAATAAACCTACTTGTACACTTCTACAGTTAAACACATATGAAAATAAATGTAAAAAATTAAAGAACAATTATTCCCTTAGTTTAGTAAAAGGATTGCAATTCCTCATTTATAGCAATACCAATTCTATATAATAACTATTCCACCATCTAAACTCAAGAATATATCTCTAAGTACAGAATAGCTATTTTACACTACTTTTACAAAGTCAACTACAAATGTACCTTGAATGATTTTTGCTTTTCTAGTGCCCAAAGAAAAATCCAACAACTTATAAAACATTTTTGAACCATCTAGCATGTGCCAACACATGCTTTCCCTTTATATTTTCTTTTCAAATTTTTGTAATTTTTTTTCTCTAAGAATATTTTTAAAGTTTAAATACTACTACTTATTTCATACAAGAATCTCAAAGTTCTTCATTTACGGCCCATTTAGTTCGCTAAATGAAATAAAGAGGGAATAGAATTGAGATTCATTGGGAATGGAATAGAGAGGGAGCATATATTATAGTGTTTAGTTGGATAAAAGGAGTAATAAGAATAAATTAGTAATTGATAGAAAAAAGTACATTCTTTTCCTCATGTTTCTTCCTTTCTCTCTCTTTCCACTCTCTCTCTCTCTCTCTCTCTCTCTCTCTCTCTCACCTCTTGATGTCAGCTTTATGGTTAAAAATTGTTTACTTCTATTTTCTCATTACCTACGAAAGAAATCCATTCCAAATTATTGACTTTCTTTGGCAATAACCTTTGCAACCCTTGAAGAGAAAATCATAGATTTACTATCTTTGTAATTCATCTCGCGAAATCTCGAACAACACTGTGCATCGTTACAAACAAAAGTTGAGTATTGGGATGATGTTTTTCTAATAAGGAAGAATCTACTAATTTTGTGATTATTGAAAGCCGCTAATCAAGAGAGGATTTCTACATAGAAATTATTCGTTAGAGACACCACCTCTAAGACAACTAAGGGTAGAGGAGAAATGTCGCGGAATAGCAAATAGTAGACTAAGGAAGAGATGGCAACAGAAGAGTTCGATGGTGTACAGGTTTCTAACCTCTTGCTCTTTGTAGCTCAGGGTTGCTCTCTCTCACTCTCTCTATTGTTGCTAGTGGAGGAAGAGTTTAACTAGGCTTGGGTTTGATGAGTGGTGTAGGTGTGTTTGTGGTGGTAGGGGATGGTGGTGATAATAGTAGTGGGTGGTGAATAGTGTATTGTGTGTTGTTGAACAAAGGAATAATGATGATGTAAGGAATGGAAACATCATTCCTTCCTAAGTGAACACACCATGATTTTCATAATAACATGAATCCCACTTACATTTCCTTAGAATCTATTGTAGTATTTACTATTGCACATTTTTCAGTCAGACAAATAGCAGCATTTTAATCAATATCGTACATGTAACATAATTAAGGGGCTCTAAATGCCACATTGCTAACAAAGTTATTGAGATTACATTACTTATATTATTTGAAGGGAAAATAAGAGTTTTGATGAACTATTTAATTTTCTAAATGAACCCCTTATCACTTAAAAGAAAATAAGCTAATGATTATAGTTATCAATATCAATATTTTACTATTTATTTGAATGTATAGAATCAGTAGAATCATATAAAATCAACAAAATCATAAGCTTGTTAAATCGTACATCAAATTTCATAATTTTACAAAAATTTTGCACATAAATAATTTAATATTCATTTTAACTGAAAAAAAAACATTATACAATCATAAACTCATAAAAACGTATTTTTGACTTGTGATTTTAATAACCATACTAATGATAAATTTTGAAAATTTTATATAAAGGTATTTTTCTTCCTCAATTGAATTAAATATTTAATTTTTTATTGTATAATTATTTTATATTTTTTAATGATTGATATAGATAGTGCATCATCTCTAATCATTAATACCATAGAAGTTATGTATGAGATTTATCAACTCCAAATAAATGGATAAGTTTTACAAAATATAGATATCACTGTGATCATTTACTCCATTAAAAATAATCAAAATCGATAAGCCATAAGAAAATTGGTTGGGAAACGTCCATTAAAAATTTTAAATAAACCAATAATATTTACGTTTCTCACCGCTTATTATTTTTCAAAAAACATATTGCCTGATTACTTCCCGTCCGTTAGGCGTTGAGCAGGAAAGTTATGAAGGTATAGCCTTTTATCCTCATCCCATTATTTTTATCACAAATTCTCAGTGAAAACAATAGTAAATTAGATTCTAGAGAAAAAATGATACCTAAAACTTTAAACTTATAGGTCCATAAGAATTTTGTAATATAAGCTAGAGAAAATAAAAAGAAAGACTGGATCTGTGGGTGATGCTTGAAGTGATGATTTTCAGGCTCTTAATGGGGATTATTGTGCCTTTACCTTCTCCTATGTAATTGGTCAATCAAAGCAAAGCCCTCTTCGCCAATTTCAGGTAGGTCTGCTCGTGGTGCCATCTGTTTTGTGTTTTGGGTGTGAACTAGACAAGATTATGGGACAAAGGGAGTAGGTTTAGGTTTTAGTGTTGGTGTATGCTTCTTCTGTTTGGTTAGAAATGTTTGACCTCACACCCCGTCATTTTGGAGTACGGGATATGCTCCTAGGCTGAGGCTACCACAATCTTGGCCGGTTAGAATAAGCATCGGAAACAAGAGATAACATGGCTTGCATCATCTTTATGACATTAGCATAAGCAATTTTTCTAATCTATATGTGCTCCAAGTTGCACGTAATTGGATAAATCGTGAGCAATGAGAAGAGAAAACAAAACAAAAATAACGAAACAATAACAACCGTTTTAATTAACTTTCGAGATTACATTCATAACCAATTTTTGAAAATCAAGTGAATTCCCCCTCTCAGGTATAAGTAGCATCTGTATTTTTATGTTATAATCAATAGATAGATAAACTATTGACTTACTTATTTTAACAATACTCTCCATTAAAGGTATAATACATAAGATAAATAAGTTCACATGAGTAATCGTATGATCTTACTTTATTATGTATTATACTCTTAATAAAGGATGTTGTGTCTACCGTTTTTTTTTTTTTTTTTCCTTTTGTTACATGTGCATAGTCACATGGCAATAATACAACATCATCAAAGCTAATAAAAAATACAGGGAAAATACAAAAAAAAAAAAATGGAAAGAAAAAAGAGAGTTAAAAAAAATAATAAGACAAAGATGATATGAATGAAGGAATTAATGATCCTCTTGCAACCGGGGCATCAATTAAATGTCCTCCTTTCATGTGAAAAGAGAAATTACTTTCAACTCATCTCTAATGTTTATACTGATCTTGCTTCTTCAACTCTTGATATAACGTAGTGGAAGAAAACTAAAATGAAGATATAATATATACTTTTACGACTCGTCTATTTAGAAATAATAGAGAAATATTTATATAATTATTTTTTAAAACACTTCGTATTATATCTCATTTACTTGGAAATATAGTCTAGGAATTTTCACTCCGAGTGACTTTCTATTTCTTATCTATGGCAATAGTTGTTATCTTTTAAAAGATAGAATTTCTTGTTCCTTCTCTACAAGAAATAAAAAGTTTAATTGACAAAAAATTATGTTACAATTAATAAGAAAAGTTATATAACTTTTAGTTGTTTCCAAAAAATTATATAATTTTTATTATATTCATAATTTAATATTATAATTAATGAAGTGAAATAAATATTGCAATAATTATTCTTTACAATTAGAAATTACATAAAAAAAAATGAATACTAGAATTTAAATTTCTAATCTAAACCTAATAATAGTCATCATCCTAATGCAAAACTTTTGTAATACTTCTTAGATATAAGGTAATAAACTCAAATTATTAATGCATCTTTTGGTATAATAGAATAGAGTATTTTGGAATTTCAAAATTAAGCATGCTTTGATAAGGACAATTTCAAGATAGGCAATTTCTTGAGAAGCTATTGTATCAAGATTAAAAAACCTTGTAGATCTTATAACTTTTCCATTGCCATCGTTTCCATACCATTCAAAAGTAAATAAATAAATGAGCAATCAGGGATTGGTTCTTTCAATATTCAACTAATTAAATTTGTCATATTATTAGAAAATTTGATCAATGCTTCTCACAAATTTCCACATGGAGCTTTAGTTTCGAGCGAAGAGCAGCATTAATTGAGAAGGCTTGCAATACATACTATAGTATGCCAATTCTCACTTTGCAGTTTTCAACTTCCAACTTCTCGTAATTTATTATGGTTGTTTTGCAAAATATAGCTAAGGTTGGTCTAGAAACACCACAACTCGGATGGATGGTGATATTTTCACGAGAATTCTGAATCTAATGGTGATTGTAAGTTTTCAATCGTGTGGCGGTTCTTGGCAATGGATGGTTGGCAGGGTTGCGGCAATTGTGCTGGTTTAAGCTGACGAACGCGGTTCGGTGATTGATTTTCGGTCGATGATGGGATGGTGAGACTGATTTTTTTTTTCTCCATTTCTTTTTTATTTTTTTCCTCATTTTTTCTTTCAATTATTTTATTTTTTTCTTATTTTCATTTTTTATTCAAATTTTATTATTATAGCGATATCACCTGGTATTTTTTTCCATATAACTGCACATATATAAAAAAATGTGAGCCATATACATGCAAGAGTGTAGAATCTGCTTAATTTTGAAAGAGTTGATATCACGAATGATACTCAAACTTTACCAAATTAAATAATTTACTATCTTTATTTTAAAATGATTAATTTATTGTTTACTTTAAGTTTTTACGGTCATTTTTGCTACTAAATTAACTCTATCAAAATCTATTTGCTAACATGAATTTAAAGATGAACGGGGAATTGAATGCTCCAGCCACCTTAAGACTAGAAGGTGGCTAGTAACCACCTATAAGGAGCTATATGACTCTACCAAACGGCCATAGGCTATCCCTTGATCCTATGGTAAATAGAACGACTACTAAAGGCAAAGTAAATCACAATCCACATCAAAAAGTGGGTCATTCAACTCAGTAGCGGCAATGAGCCAATTTTTGGTCCATCCTTAAAGAACCTAAAAGAGTTAGTGTATATAATAAAAATGATCATGAAAACTTCAATTAAATAGCAAGTTGTTCTTTTCAAAATATTAGTAAATTATATATTTTGGTAATGTTTATGTATAATTTGTGATATTAACCCATTTTAAAAAGTTCAAGTGTTATTGTAGTTACAAAAGTTAATAGGTGGTCAATGTAATTTACCCTAAAATTTATGAGGAATACCTTGATATGGGACGAAAAATCATGGATAAAATAGAAAGAGATAAACTAATACTAAAGAGGTGAGCATAAAAGATAATACAAATATCACAAGATACCTCAAAGTATCTCTTGAACACTTACATACTCATATATTATTTACATATACATATAAATATATAAGGAAACCAATAAGTCAAAAATTGAAATGTTCAAACCTAAACCATGAAGCATTGCTTGACTAAGGAAGGGTTCAATCGATTGCTATGGGGCCTAATTGACCAATCCTTTATGGCAATCAATCTCCATGCAAACTAGCTATTGGCTTCTTTAGTCAAGATCTAATTAGCTGCTCTTCCTTCACACCTAATGTTGGTTAATGATAACAAGTTGAAATGCTTGAAATTTAGCTTATAGCAAGTTCTACAATTCCTATATGTCTGTAAACAATTCCTTTTAACAACAATTCAGGTTAACAACAATAATTCTCCATCTTGACTTAAATTTGGGAAGCAAATGTTAAATATTCCACCTTAAACAATAATGTCCACAATCACTCTCTTCTTGCTAAAGGCCCTCCTTAACTTATTGTTATCTCTCAATAACTTTGATCAAGTCCAAGTAAAGCTTCAGCTTATCACTAGGAAGTCTTATATTGAAACATCCCAATCACGTTATAAATTTATTTAGATCGTAAAATGCTTTTACCTCGTATAGTTAGAAATCGTTTCTTAATAAAAAAATTTTTAATTTATTAACCTTCAAGAAATTCTAAATTTAGTCTAAAATATATCTTATAGAATAGATGTCTAATTTAATATTACGATTTTATTTTTCTAAAACTCTTATTTTTACGTACTCAATAAATAGATTAAATTTTATTATACGTATAAATATAGGTATTTTATTGATATTAACTATATATGTTGCAATATTTTTATACATAATTTATTTTTCTAAATACTATATTTCTTATTTCAATTAACTCTATTTTCTAGTTTAAGTATAAACCCATCCAATATCCTAGAGAGTTCTAAAATAATCTAAACCCCACCCTTCTCACATATATTATCTCCTCTCTCGATCCACTTCATCTCCTTCCCTCAATTCTTTTTTTTTTTTTTTTACTTTTCGCCCAATCCTCCATCCTTCTTAATTCATCAGACTCCATCAGACTCTTTTCCCCAGCTCCATTCTCTCGGCCCCACTCCCTATTCTCAATCCTCTCTCCCCGCAATTCCCTATCCCACCCCCTTCTATTTCTGCTCTCCCCATCTTGTCCCTCCAACTCTTCTCTCTCTCTCACCCCAATCCCCCTGACGCCGGACCCCACCCCAATCCTAATCCCATTTCTCTCCCTCACCCCTCCCCTATCCAATCCCAATTCCCTTCCCCCATTCTCCGTGCAAGCCGGACCCCACCCCTTTCCCTTCAATTCATTTCTCTCGCCAATCTACCTGACGCGTAGACATCTTCAAGCTCACTAGTCTAAGCTCTCGGCCTCCTTGCTGAGTTTGGTTTGTTCCTGTTTCCACGCGTCTTGAACCACTTTAATAAATTTATTATTCATTAATTATTTAAGTATAATATTATATGAAAAATAATTTCTATATTTTGTTTTTATAAATTTACTTTCAGCATCAATTCAGTATCCATTTAGTATTTCGAGCTCAATTTTATTTCACGAGTTGATTTAATTCTATTTTTCAGTATCATGTGAGTATAATAGTATTTTTATTTTTTGATATCATTATGAAAAGTAATTTTATATTAGTACTTGATTCCTATTATAAATTGATTTATTTATCGTAATCATCGTTTTAGTTTATATAAAAACTTATTATTATACTTTATGTCATAATATTGAATTATATGTATATGTAAATTTATAGCATTGGATTTCTATTCCCTAATATATTTGATGTGAAGATACTATTTTCTAGCTTCGTGTATAATACGCTAATACCCGTATTATATATGTATTTCAAATGTCGATTTAGTTTACGATAATACTATCTTATTATTATTATACCTTATTATTAATATTGATAACATTATAATCTGAGTATTTCTATTACCGTTATTATTATGATTACGTAGTATGTGACATTAATTGTAAAGTACATCTCTTTTGGATTCTAATTATTAATATTTCATTCATTGCATATTTCTATGAATTATAATTCTATCCGATTAACATACATGGTCTTTTATTATTATATCGATTAGTAAAATTATATATTTTCACACCCTCATCATGCGTCTACTTTATATTTTCTTTTATATATATAACGTACTTTATGATTTAAAATAATTAAATAATATTATATAAATATATTAGCTTTTTACTTTATCGTATTACGTATTTATATTATCTTCAATTTCTATTATTGATTTTTTATTGGAATCGACTATTTTCTTTCGAAACCTTTAATTAGATAATTTATAGGTTTACAAGTAACTTTTAGGTAGAAACTTATTTATCTATTATTTGAAGGTTAATGTATATACTTGTTTCTAATTTCAAATATATTTGTGTTGGTTATCGAGTTCCTTCTTTATTGAGTGGTTGGAGCTTTTTTCTACAAAGCTTAAAGTTCTAGATTTCCAATTATCTATCAAGTTATTAAATCGAGGTTCCATGGTTGATTCAACTTTGTAATTGGTTCAATTTCAATTTTCTAGGTACGTGATGCTTATTTGTATGGCTATGTTTGCTAAGTTAGAAAGGAGCTAATCGACTAATCTATATTCGGCCTAAAGAATAGTTTGCTAGTTGTGCTTGAACTACTTACTCTAGGGGCCCTTAGTAGTAGTTCTTTAGAAGAGCAACTACTAATCATGTGTGAAGATTCCTTAGTAGATTTTCATACGAGATGACACAGTTAGAATATTAGATTTCTGGTCTCTAAACTCTAGATTCTAGGTGTAAAGGATTTAAAGAAAAACTTATATTATATCCACCTATGTATATGGGTAAAAATCAAGGTATGGCAAGGTCATGAGTATCCATGTATTGTATGTTGGCCTAAATTAAAGATGATTAATTTGATGTTTGTTTATATTTTGTTACAGTTGCATTATACGCATATGTATATTTTGGACTTGGCATTTGTATGTATTTATGCACCCGTACTGGGTTACGACTCATTCCTTTATTTTTACAGCTACATGTTAATTCCATATGCTTACATCAAGTATGGATTTTGCCATCATCGGGTTAGGAAAGAGATGCAGTTAGTTCTATATATTGTAAAAGATCAAGATATAGTTGTTTAGTATGTTTATGGCTAAGGTGACTTGCTTGTAAGTCACTCAAATTGTTGTATTTGGAAGATTGTTGTTTTGTACCCGATAAGGGGTTATTACAAGTGATTTTAGAGAATATAGTTAGTTTTAGAGCTTTAACGTGTTCTTAAAAAGTGAAGACATGTGGTGGGTTGTGACATCTTAAGATTTTAGGGCATTATATAAATTTTTTTAGATTCCTAATAACATAAGTTTTCTTCACCCAAATATCTCCTTGAGACGCAATGTCACAAATAAAATGATTTGAACATCAACTTTCTTGGTTCCATGGTGGATGGATCCTTAATGAGATGCATAATACTCTAACTATCACAATACACAATTGTACTACCGTCACACGTTATGGACTCTAAGAGCAATGTTCTCAATTATGTAACATCTTTAATTGCTTCACCACTTTTAGGGATAAATTAATAGGAGGCTAAAGTAACGCCTTCTAACCAATTATGCACTCTCTCAGCATAAGTACATACTTTTTAAGAGATCTCATCTTACCAAAATCCCCAACAAACTTTGAAATCAACATATTCGATCAAACCACTGGAATCTCTACCATTCTGTAAGAAAAATGCTATGGTCCCCTTCAAATACCATTTAACTCATTTGAGTTCTTACAAATGGAGTTTCCTTAGATTGGCTAAATAAATGCCTGTACAAGCATAAATTATCACATACAAGTCGCTTTGCTTTTGTGAAAAGTTTTCACTATAAAAGTCACAATTGTAATTCCACTAGCATTATCTACACACACGGTAATAGGAATTATTCTAATCTTTTAGACTACTATATCACTTGGACCAAAAAAATTTGAACTTATTGCCTACCATAATGAATTTTCTTTTATGCAATTTTTTCAAAACAAGTTTTGGACAATGCCCCATTTTCTATATCTTTATGTTGGTAAAAACCATGTCCAATTATGGACTTCTCCTTTCAACATAAAATCCTCATTAAAAGCATTTCCAATGTCTCTATCCCTTTCCACATTATTATAGAATTAATATTGAAAACATAATGTAATGGAATTTGAATAGACATTAAACTTTAGGAAAAAGTTACACCTTTTATTTGAGACCAATTAATTCTTGTTCTTGAAATAAATATTATATTAAATATCTCATTCCTATTAACAATATTATTGTGTACGATCCTTTAGGTTTCTATATAGGGAGGCAGTGTCAATTTAGACACGGACCAAGGAAACCATCTAGCAACAATTTTTTGCCACCTAACATAATAGAGAGGTTGTCGATTATTGTGTAATTAAATCTCTTTGTCAATTGACATCCCAATTAAATAATTGCATGTGATGTCATCGACTGTTCAATCATTTTACTTAGTTTCTAAGATAAAGGAGACTCAATTAAACTTGCTGCAGCTATGGGCTTATAAGTCATTATTATCTTAACTAAGCAGCCCTATATATTGACTCTGTAATCCAAGAGAGTGATGAATTTTATTTTAACTCATCACTATTCTCTTCATATTTCATATTACACCCAATAACCGTATTATTTATAATCTAAATACAGACTATATTTAACGACATTAAAGCACAATACTTCATATATATGATATATGAAAGTCTCAAGTCTAAGGGTTATTTACACTTGTTCATATAAAGGAAGAACTAATGGCATTTAACATATGGTACCCTCTATTAGTAGGTTAAGTCTACTATAGCCACTTAACTGTAGGCACCCATTTATATAACTCAGATATTTTTCCTTTGGTCTAATGAGAATGACCTAAGTTATATTGTACTTGAAAAAGCCCAACACCCATTTGAATTAGGGCAACAAGTGATAGGCGCATGAAGCACCTAATGTTCTTCTATGGTATATGTGTGACATGTGCATGCTAGGTGCGTGGCACATACATGCCACATGACCTAGCATCTCCTTCTCCAGGAGCTCCAATTTTGCAGAAATGGATGAAAATAATACCACTCGACCCTACTGTTTTTCTACTCAATTAAACCTTCTTTTTGTTCAAATTTTATGAGAATAAAAGCAAGAGTTGATAGAGGACTTAGTGTAGATTACTATTGACCCATTAACTGGGATTCTTAACAATGAAACATCAATTACATGAGGTCTCAAAGTTAAAAAAAAAAAAAGAGAATCTTAAATACATAAGTGTTAATCTATGTTAACCCAAGCTTGATTTGAGCTCTTCATTCATTTTCGAAGCTTCCAATTGATGATTTAAGTAAGAAAGAATATCTAGGAACACGTTTTTACTTGTAGATTCATCCAAATTGTAGTAAATTTCGAACTAATTTCATCAAAAACCCATTTAAGAAAAGAGCTAAATTGATTTGTTCTTTGACTTCCCCTTTCCAAACCGAGCTTCATTAAGTATAAAAATAGGTTTAAGGATCACTTTGAAAACACAACAAAGCTTTGAAACACTCTAGATAAGCAAAGATCAAAGCTTTCTCTCTCTAACCCAACCCCATTCTCTCTCTAAAAATTCGATCTTCACAGCCATTTTTTAGGAAAGCCACCACCATGACTAAGCTTGTAGTGGTCAAGAACCGTAAGCCACACCATTAGCTCATCCCCAGCAACCACTTCTGTATGTCTATCACCACCACTCCCGATAACCTAGTTCAACCACCACTCAAACAACCATATAACTCTGCAGTGTCATTTTTACTCCTACCAAGTCCATTTAGAAACTCATAAATCCAACTTATCCCCATTCATTTTAGTGAGTGAATCTACCCTAAAGCTATTGTGGTTCTTCTTCAACCCAAGTGGAGCTCCAATTCGAACCAACAACTCAACCCAATTTGGCGCCCAAGATCCGACCCGCATGCTTGTAAAGTATAGTAACTTAGTTTTAATTTATTTATTTATTTTCTTGGTTAAAACTTAAATAAGAAATATATGATAAAAGAACAAAAAAAAAATAGATAAGACAAATTAAAATAAAGAAAAATAATAGAATTTAGGAAAAATTGTTTTGCCACTTAGAAAGGTTAATTTTCCAAATAAACAAAAATAAATCAACTCATTTTCAAAACTTTGATACTCTTAGAAAGTTGCAAAAAAAAAAAAAAAAAAACCTCAATTTAGGAATCTCTTAGAAATTTTCGAAAAAAAAAAAATGGAATGGCTAAGAAACATAAATATGACCACTTTTCAAAATTAAAATCAATCAATCCGCTAATATTTTCATTGAAAAAACTATGTAAGTTTGATCTCAAATCGTAAGTACTAGCTACTTCCAAGGCTATGTAAAAAGTGAAAAAAACTTAAGATTTTTTCCATTTTAGTTTAATTTATTCAATTTAGCAAAATAATTCGTTACATAGTGATTGAATTCATTTTAAAGGATAAATTTTGAAAGGTGAATCTAAATTCAAAAAGTTAGTAGTGGTACCCGTAAGGGTTTAAAAGAGTAGCCTCGAGACTCGAGACTCGATCTTCTAGTTTTCAAAACCATTTTTAGAAATTAATTTTTAAAGTAAACCAGTGGTTAGGTTAAATCGATCCACCTAATCAATTTAACCTAACCCTCTTTTTCTCAACTTCAATCAAGTGGCGACTTTAAAAAATCTTCAAAATACATTTAAAAACTGAGTTTTTCATAACTTCTAGTCAAGGGTTAGTATTAAATGGGTTAGGGTTTACTCCTAATCAGGTTAAGAAAAATTTTTAAAGTTGAGAAAAAATCAGGATTGATTGCTCAATGACTCTATTGGGGACGTCAAGAGGGCTAGCTACTTAAAAACTTTCCAATATTAAATTTTCTTTTCAAAATACCCATGTTATTTATTTATTTATTTGTTTCATGTAAATATGTGTTGTTTTAATTGCCATATTTAGTTTTTGCATGCATTATAGGAGGGAGGGTTCATTTATTACATCAAGGTTACAGGATACATACAATTAAACTCAAGCCGTCTTAAGACCCTAGAAGAGGGGCCATTATGTTGGCTTTAGGTGTAGTAGTGTAACCATTGCTTGAGATTGATTAAGATACCCCACTTAAGCTTCAATGTGACCAATGGACCGTTTTCTTGAAAACGTGTGAGGTTACAAAGCTTAAGAACCTTTAAAACCTACGTTAATTGTATACTTGATAGGAAAATAAAATTGGTTTATGCTTACTTAAGTAACGTTAATTCAAAAACAACTTTTATTTCTAATAAGTTATTTTTCTTTAAAACAAAGAAGAGCCAATTCCTTTTTCAAATGCTTGAAACCTACACATACCTCACTGAACCCATACGCTTGAAATCTATAGATTTAGGGCCTTAAATCTCTTTGAAGATAATCACCCTTGAGGCTAAAATAAAAAAGAGAACAACAAGGACTAGTGGGGCAAAGTGATTAAAAAGAGAGAAAAAGGAAGAAAAAATAATAAAGAAAATGGAAAAAGAGAAAAAGGCTTGAAAATCGGGCTTGTATGTAAGAAAATAGCCCCTAACCGAAGAAAAGCCCCAATTAAAGAAAGCCTAGAAGATGTAAGGCTCATAATTAAAATCTAAACATTCCTAAGAGGCACAAAGCCCTTATGTCCATTTTGAGCTACATATACACTCATCACAAACACAAAGCTCCCTTTTACCAGCACAAACACAAATACCTTTCACACTCAATGAAAGCTCTTTCGATCTTAAAGTATAATTTATCTTTAATAAAATTTGTTTTTGGAACTAGGACAAACATACTTCGAATTTTTTCCTAAAGGTTCTTAACTTGTACTCCTCTGTTGAATAAAAATATTTCTTTCAAAATAGGCCTTCTCATAGTCTTCTTTGATACCCTTTGACCAATAGCCTAAATTCACAATATTGAAATGAACAAGACTTAACAGATTCATCAAGGTGTATTACTTGCAAAATGAACTATAATTTTTTGGATTATAGTTAGGAGTGTAATCTGGACTGAAAGTTTACAAGGAAGCCTTATTCGACTAAACTAATCATGAGTTACCTTTTCCTTGGGAGACGAGTGTTTGAAATCACAAAGCCCCACCAAGCAATTCAATATTAAGGTTAAGAAGAATATAAGAGGCCTCATGTCATTATCAAAGGAGGATGTATACTTGTTAGCAAACTTTCAAGAAAAAAAAAAGAATATTAATAAAGAAGAAAAAAGAGAGAGAAAGTAAAGGCTTGTCATAAGTTTTTTGTCCATTTTCAAATCCATGTTGGCTTGAGTATCCAAACTTTCAGTTCCTGTTATCTATTCCCTTTTCAATGTGGTCTTACCTTTTAAGCTGATCATATTAATCTAAGCCATTTTGGGACTTAATCCCTAATGCCTCTTCAATCATTAAGTGATTTTCACCAAATTCTTTGTTTGTAAATTTTTTTTTTTCAAGTTAGGAAGTTTTTCAAACTAGTTACATCTCTCATTTTGCTCTTCCTTTAAGGTTGTAGCTGGCTTTTAAAGCACTATGCCCTCTTTCATCATCTTTAGGGTTCTAGCTAGCTGCTAGAGCACTATCCTATCTTTCATCATTTTTGAGGTTCTAATCAGCTCAAGGAGCGCTATCCCATGTTATAACTTTCTTTAGGGTTCTAGCCAACTCTTAGAGCATTGTCCCATCTTCAGTTCTCTTTTAGGGTTCTAGCCAGCTCTAAAGGTGTTGTCCCAACTCATATTTTTCCTTTAGGGTTCTTGTTAGCTCATAAAGCATTACCCAAAATCATTGCTTCTCTCTTTAAGGTCTTAGCGAGCCCATAGGAAGCTTCCCTTCCCATTATATATTTAGGGTTTTAGCAAGCCTATAGGGTGCTTCCCCTTTAATCTCTCCTTCTTAAGATCCTAGCCAACCCATAAGGTGCTTCTCTTTACCAATTTGTTATAGCAAGTGCATAGGGCGCTTCTATTCACCAATTTATTGTAGCAAGTCCATAAGGTGCTTCTCTTCATCAATTTACTGTAGCAAGCCCATAGGACGCTTCTCTTTACAAATTTGTCTCCATAAGCCTATAGGGCACTTCCTTTTATCAATTTCTCTTAAGGTCTTAGCAAGTCCTTAGGGCACTTCCCTTCATCAAAAATTTCCCTTAAAGCTTTTAGCAAGCCCGTAAGGCACTTCTCTTCACCAATTTCTTTTAGCAAGCCCATAAGACACTTCCTTCAATCAATTCCAATTTAGGGTTGCTATTCCCCGAAAGGTACTCCCTCCTAGGTTAGTGAGCTCAAAAGAGCATAACTAAGTTTTTCCAATTGATTCAAATTTAGGGTTGCTAGTCCTCAAGAGGCATTCCTGCCTAGGTTAGTGAGCTTAAAAGAACACGACCAAATTTTCAAATTGATTCTAATTTAAGGTTGCTAGCCCCCAAAAGACGTTCCTGCCAAGTTAGTGAGCTCAAGAGAGTATGGCCAGGTTTTCAAATCAATTCTAATTTAAGATTCCTTGTTCCCAAGAATGTTCCCACCTAGGTTAGTAAGCCTAGAAGAGCATGGCTAAGTTTTTCAAATTGATTCTAATTTAAGATTGCTAATCCCAAAGAGAAGCTCCTACCTAGGTTAGTGAGCTCAGAAGAGCACAACTAGGCATTGAAATTATAAAGGGCTAAATATAATATTGGGCTTTAAGCCCATTAATCAAATGGATTTAACTCTTCGGGCTAAGGTCATAGGGTTCGAGGAGCTAAACCCATAAATTATCAAGATGATCAAAGGAGACTAGGCATGGTAGGCTTGGAGTAAAGGTCGTTGGTTTGGCTTACACTAAAATAATAAATAAAGCCTTTACCTAGGCCTAAACCTATGAAAATAGCCTACTTAAGATCCATTGATAAGAGGCTTCAATCCTAACCATTGATAAGAGGCTTCAATCCTAACCATTGATGACCATCATAATCTGACGGATGTGATCAATTACCCTTTCCTATAAATACCCTATTCACATCCTCATTTGAGTAGGAAAAAAAAAACCCCATTAATACCGTTACTTTGTCGGAACATTGCCTCAAAGATTAAACACTCAAACACATCAAGAACACCACCTCATTCTTCATTAATCTTGGAGTTTATTACCATTGCGCTCCTCCACCTATCACCATACCTGTTAAAGCCTTACTAAGATTGTCTACTTCTCTTTCCTATACTTCTCTCCTGATCATCCCATGTAAGTCACTCAAGTCATTTCCCTAATCACGTGTAACGCGACTTCATATGCGGCATGCACATGACACTTATGTCTGTACCTAACACCCTTATAGAAATCAATTCCAATTTATGGTTGCTAGTCCCCGAGAAACATACCCACTTGGGTTAGTGAGCTTAGAAGAGTACGACTGGGTTTTCAAATTGTTTCCAATTTAAGGTTCCTAGTTCTCGAGAATGCTCCTACCTAGGTTAGTGAGCTCATTAGAGTACAGCTTAGTTTTTCAAATCAATTCAATTTACAATTGCTAGTCCTAAAGAGATACTCCCGCCTAGGTTAGTGAGCTTAGAAGAGCATGGCTAGGTTTCTCAAATCAATTTTAATTTAAGATTGCTAGTCCTTTAGAGGCGCTCTTGCCTAGGTTAGTGAGCTCAAAAGAGCAAGGCTAGGATTTTCAAATCGATTATAATTTAGGATAGCTAGTCCCCAAGAGATGCTCCTATCTAGGTTAGAAAGCTCAAATGAGTACGACCATATTTTCAAATCGATTCTAATTTAGAGTTGCTAGTCCTCAAGAGACGCTCTCACCTAGGTCAGTAAGCTCAAAAGGGCATAGTCAAGTTTTCAAATCGATTCCAATTTAGGATTCCAACCAGTTATTGAAATCGGTTTCGATTTAAGGTTACTAGTCCCCAACAAATGCTCCTACCTAGATTAGTCGCTTCAAAGGAGCATGACCAGGTTTTCAAATCGATTCCAATTTAAGGTTGCTAGTCTCCAAGAGGTACTCTTGCCTAAGTTAGTGAGCTTAGAAGAGCATGACCAAGTTTTCCAAATCAATTCCAATTTAGGGTTGCTAGTCCCAAAGAGATACTTCTACCTAGGTTAGTCAACTTAGAAGAGCATGACCAAGTTTTCTAAATCAATTTCAATTTAAGGTTGCTAGTCCTTGAGAGATGCCCCCGCCTAAGTTAGTAAGCTCAAAAGAGCACGACTAGGTTCCAAATCGATTTTTCAAACCAGATCCTGGGGTGCTAAACCCTTTTAAATTCACTTTTGTATCTCAATTAGCTCTTAGAGCACCTCTTCTTTCTTCACCAAATCCCCAATAGGTTAAGCCTAAGACAACTAGCTAGTTGTTGTAACGCTTCTTGGGACAAATTCATCTCTGAGGAAAAAATAGTGTCTCTTTTATCTTTATGACAAAGTTTTACTTAAATTTCACCATAAAGAAAGATAGTTGTAGACATCCCATTTTTTCCTTCTTTTAGTTTTATTTTCTAAGAATAGGAAAAAAGGTCCTAATTTAAGAAAATCACCAAAAAAATTTGAAAAATAAAAAAAATACAAATATTTAGGAACTATAGATTTTTAGGAAAAAAAATAATAAAAGACTTTAGTAGTTTGGGCTTAATTTTAGGATTAGTGTTTATTTTATTATTTATTTATATGTTTAAAAAAAAAGTAAGGGAGAGGTTCGATGGGCTTAATGCAATTTATATTGCACTTAAAAAAGCCTAACACACATTTGAATTAGGGCGTTAAGCAATAGGCGCATGAAGCACTTGATGTTTTTCCATGACGCATATGTGACACTCTCACGCCAGGTGCATGGCATGTGACTTGGCGCCTCCTTCTCTAAGAGCCCCAATTTTGTAGAAATGGATGAAAATAATCTTGCTCAACCTTACTTTTTTTTCTACCTGATTAAACCTTCTTTTTGTTCAAATTTTATAAGAATAAAGGTAGGAATTGATAGAAGACTTATTGTAGATTATTATTGACCCATTAACTGTGATTCTTAACAAGGGAACATCAATTGCATAAGGCCTCAAAGTTAAAAAAAAAAAAAACTTGAATACGTAGGTATTAATCCATGTTAACCTAAGTCTGATTTGAGCTCTTCATTCATTTTTGAAGCTTCCAATTGATGATTTAAGCAAGAACGAATATCCAAGAACACGTTTTGACTTGTAGATTCATCTAAATTGTAGTAAATTTCAAACTAATTCCGTTGAAAACCCTTTTGAGAAAAGAACTAAATTGATTTGTTCTTTGACTTCCCCTTTCCAAATCGAGCTTCATCAAGTATAAAAAGAGATCTAAGGATCACTTTGAAAACATAACAAAGCTTTCAAACACTCTAGATAAGCAAAGATCAGAGCTTTCTCTCTCTAGCCCGACCCCATTCTCTTTCTAAAAATCTAATTGTTACAACCATTTTTGAGGAAAACCACCACTACAGCTAAGCTCGTAGTGGTCAAGAACCCCAAGCCACACTATTAGCTCGTCCCCAGCAACCACCTTCACGTGTCAATCACCACTACCATTAGGAATCGAGTTTAACCACCACTTAAACCACCATATAACTCCGCAACGTCATTTCTACCCCAACCAAGTCCAATTAGAAACTCATAAATCCAACTTCTCCCATTCGTTTTGGTGAGCGAATCAACCTTAAGGCTACTATGGTTCTTCAACCTAAGTGGAGCTTCGTCCCAAATCGATGACCCGACTCGATTCGGCACGTAGGATCTAACCTACATGCTTGTATCCATTTAGGTCCAACCCTTTGTAATTCCTTTATTTTGTTTTGTTATTTTAGTTTATTTATTTATTTATTTATTTATTTTTTTGCCATCTCATTTATTTAAGCATTGTAATTGCAAAATAAAAGTAGAAAACAAAAAACAAAAGAGGAAACAAAAAATAAATAAAGAAAAAGTAAAGTAACTTGGTTTAAATTAATTAATTAATTTTTTTATTAAAATTTAAATAAGAAATATATGATAAAAGAACAAAAAAAAATATATAAGATAAAATAAAATAATAGAATTTAGGAAAAATTGTTTTATCACTTAGAAAGGTTAATTTTCCAAATAAGCAAAAATAAACCAACCCATTTTCAAAACTTTGACACTTTTAAAACTTTCCAAAAAAAAAAAAAAACCTTGATTTAGGACCCTCTCAGAATTTTTTTTTTTTTCTAAAATGGAATGGCTACTTTTCAAAATTAAAATCAATTAATTCATTAATATTTTTAATGAAAGAACTATGTAAGTCTGATCCCAAATAACAGGTATATAAGCACCTTCAAAGCGATATAAAAAACGAAAAAACATGAGTTTTTTTTTTTCTTTTTTTCTTCAATTTGGTCTAATTTATTCAATTTTGTAAAATAATTCGTTAACTAGTGATTGAATTTCATTTTAAAGGATAAAGTTTGAAAGGTGAATCTTAATTTAAAAAATTAATAGTGATACCCATAAGAGTTTAAAAGAGTAGCCTTCGGACTCGATCTTCTGATTTTCAAAACCATTTTTAGAAATTGGTTTTTCAAGTGGACCAGTGGCTAGGTTAAATCGGTTTACCTAATCAATTTAACCTAACCCTCTCTTTCATGACTCCAATCAAATGGCAACTCTAAGGAATCTTCAAAATAAGTTTAAAAATCGATTTTATTTTTTTTCTTAACTTTTAGTCGAGGGTTAGGATTCAACATTAATCAAGTTAGGGAAAATTTTTTAAAGCTGGGAAAAAGTCAAGCTTGACAGCTTGGCAACCCTACTAGGGATGCCAAGAAGGATAGCCACTTAAAAACTTTTCAAAATTAAATTTTCCTTTCAAAATGCCCATGTTATTTATTTATTTATTTGTTTCATGTAAGTATGTGTTATTTTAATTGCCATATTCATTTTTTGCATGCATTATATAGGGGGTCATTTATTACATCGAGGACACAAGGTGCATATGGTCAGACTCAGGTCATCTTAGGACCATAAGAGGGGGCTATTGTGTAAGCTCTAGATGTAGTAGTGTAACCCTTGCTCGGGGTTGATTAAGCCACCACACTTAAGGTTCGATGTGACTAGTAGACTATTTTCTCGAAAACATGTGAGGTGATAGAGCTTAAGGACCTTTAGAACCTATCGTAACTGTATACATGACCGACGAATAAATAGTAATGGGGCACATCATTAGTGAAAGGTTGGAACCCTATTAGAATTATATTATACCATAAAAACGTTGTAATATACTTTCCCTGTCTTGTAATAATGGAATTCTGATAAAGTCTCGACCTTAAACCTATGCCACTTACTATTTTGTCACCAATCCTTTACATCTGCATTTGCGTACCTTCATCTTTCCATGTCTCATGTTTATAAGTAATTTTCTTTTGCCACTTGTTAAGTCACCATTTTAGAATAAGATCATTAGGCGTTAATGCATACTTATAGATTAGCCTTTGCAATAATTAAAAAACATCATCACTTGTAAATAGTCTTCCTTGCTTTAAAAGGCAATTGGACTTAAATCATAATCCTTTTTTGTTCCTCTATGTAAAATTTTAAAATCTACAACTCTATAGATTATCATAAAGTCTCTCAACTTTATAAATCCTTAGTCACCTTATCAAATTCATAAATCCCTATTCGTTTGTGTAAAGCCTTATAACTGTAAAATAGATCCCCTTACCAACATTTCCCTTCCCACTAGATTATGTCTAGATTGTTCGATTAGAAATTATTTGTAAATATCAGTTGTCTCATATGATTTTCCATTGTCACATAATTCTTTTCTTTTAGATAACAGTTCCTATAAAGTAATCTTTTACAAGTTGTATATGCTTTCCTTTATTCACCATAAATCATTACTCACCCTATGTTTTTTTCCATGTAAATACATCTCTTTTTATAAACTTTCTTTTTCTCCACTTTTGTAAAAATTCTCCTTAAAAAGAAGTTAAGTCACTCCTTTTTTCTGTTTATAAAAGAAAAAAAAAAAGAAGAAGAAAAAGAAAGGTTGCGAACAGGTAAGAGTTCTTTTAATCAGGTTCACATGGCCGATGATAAGATCGCTGCCATGGAAAAAACGGTACATCAATGGGCCCAACAATTACAAATCTTGTTCTCAATAATCACCACTCTCCTAGTGTCTCAATATTAAAACTTAGAAAAGAGACTCTCAAATCTAAAAGAAATGGTAGCCATATTACAAAAGAGCATTATAAACCTAGAAATGACAATAGGCCTAGTACTTAGTAAATTTCAACACCCGATGTCCAATACTAATCAAGTGCAGATATGCCCAAATAAAGAAGGTGGCTCAAAAAGAAAAGAGCCAAGGATGAGTAAAAAAAAGTTAAGCCTAAGGGGCTTAGATGAGACAATTCACTTAATTAAGAATCTCAATAACCTAAATCTTTCATCATCTAAAAGAGACAAGATTCAGGCTTGTGAAGCTCTTAATCCAAATTACAAACCATACAACTTTGACCCAATAGCTCAATGTGACTATCATATGGGTTGGAAAGGGCACTCTACTAAAAAATACTAGGGGTTGAGAAACAAGATTCAAGACTTGATTGATACTAAGATCATTTAACCAAAGCTTCAAGAACTTGGTCCTTCTTTAAGTCAAGAGGGGAGTTCAACTGAATCACCTAAAGCCTTAATTCTTTTGAATTTACCAATACCTTTTAACAAGCTTACATGTCGTCTTAAGTAGTTAAATGGAGCAAGTTAAAGTAGGGGCAAAGAAGAATTAAGTTCTTTTCAATAAAATCTATAATAAACTCATGGTTTGAATGGATATATAACATCTGGAACAAAATTATCTTTGTCTACCTTTTGAATCAAGTGACTATAATTTGATTAATACTGGGGCAAATGAACATATGTCCTGGTCTCTTATTTTGAAAGTTTAGAATGAAAAGAGGCAAACTATATCCCATACTCTAACCTTAAACACTTTGAGAGTTGAGTGGCATCGTGGTAAGGATGTTTTAGACTCATTCCTTAAAGAGGTCCACTTTGAATTTAATATGTAGATTAAAATGAAGTTAGGAATTCATTTTTAAATCCCAAACACAACTATCCATTGCTAACCCCGTTGGACCAATTTAAAGAATTTTTAAATTTAAACCATGTGAAGAAACCACCCCACAATAGGGTAATTCAGTGGTTAAGGTCATTAATTAGGAGAGCAGGATAAAATTGGTTTATACTTGTTTAAGTAACGTTAATTTAAAAAGGACTTTTATTTCTAATAAGTTATTTTTCTTTGAAATGATGAAGAGTTAGTTCCTTTTTCAAACACTTAAAGCCTACACATACCTTACCCAAGCCCATACGCTCAAAATTCATAGATTTCGAGCCTTGAATCTCTTTGAAGATAATCACTCTTAGGGCCAAAAGAAAAGAGAGAACAGCAAGAAATAATGGGACAAAGTAATTAAAAAGAGAGAAAAAAGAAGAAAAAATAATAAAGAAAAAGGAAAAGGAGAAAAAGGCTTAAAAATCATGCTTGTGTGTAAGAGAAAAGCCCCTAACCGAAGAGAAGCCCTAATCGAGGAAAGCCAAGAAGATGTAAGGCCCATAATTAAAACCCAAACATTCTCAAGAGGCACAAAGCCCTTATGCCCATTTTGAGTTACATACACACTCATCACAAACACAAAGCCCCCTTTACCATCATAAACACAAATACCTCCCACACTCAATAAAAGTTCTTCTAATCATAAAGGATAGTTTATCTTTAATAAAATTTGTTTATGGAACTAAGGCAAGCATACTTCTAATTTTTTCCTAAAGGTTCTTGACTTGTACACTTGGGTTAAATAAAAAATATTTCTTTCAAAATAAGTCTCCTCATTAGTCCTCTTTGAAACCCTTTAACAAAGAGCCTAAATTCATAATGCTAAATCGAAAAAGACTTAACGAAATGATCAAGACGTATCACTTGCAAAATGGACTATAAGTTTTAGGAATGTAGTCAAGAGTGTAATCTAGACCGAAAGTTTGTAAGAAAGCCCCATTCAACTAAACTAATCACCAGTTACCTTTTCCTTAAGAAAGGAGTGTTCAAAATCGTAAGACCCCACTAAGCAATTTAGCATCAAGGTTAAGAAGAATATAAGAGGCCCCATGTGATTATCAAGGGCAGATTTATACCTATTAGCAAACTTTCAAAAAAAAAAAAAAAAAAAAGAACAAGAAAAAAGAGAGAGAAAGTAAAGGCCTATCACAAGTTTTTTATCCATTTTCAAATTCATGTCAGCTCGAGTAGCTAAACTTTTAGTTTAAGTCATCTATTCCCTTTTCGATGTGGTCTTACCTTTTTAAGTTGATCATATTAATCTAAGCCTTTAAGGGACTTAATCCATGATGCTTCTTCTATCGTTAAGTGATTTTCACCAAATTCTTTCTTTGTAAATATTTTTTTCAAGTAAGGAAGTTTTTCAAATTGTCTATGTCCTTCGTTTTGCTCTTCCTTTAGGATTATTGCCAGCTTTTAAATTGCTATGCCCTCTTCCATCATTTTTAGGGTTCTAGTCAACTTTTAAAGTACTATCCCATCTTTCATCATTTTTAAGGTTCTAGTCAGCTCAAAGAGCATTGTCTCATGTCACAACTTCCTTTAGAGTTTTAGCTAGTTCTTAAAGCACTGTCCCATCTTCAGTCCTCGTTTAGTGTTTTATCCATCTCTTAAAAGAACTGTCCTAACTCATATTTTTCCTTTAAGGTTTTGTCAACTTATAGAGCATTACCCCAATTCATTGGTTCTCTCTTTAGGGTCTTAGCAAGCCTATAAGTTGCTTCCTTTCATCACTGTCTATTTAGGGTTTTAGTAAGCCCATAGGTCACTTCTATTTTAATCTCTCCTTCGTAAGATCTTAGCCAGCCCATAAGGTGCTTCTCTTCTCCAATTTGTTGTAGCTAGTGCATGGGGCGTATTTCTTCACCAATTTGTTGTAGCCAGCTCATAGGATGCTTCCCTTCATCAATTTCTCTTTGGATCTTAGTGAGCCAATAAGACACTTCCCTTCATCAATAATTTCCCTTAAAGTTTTTAGCGAGCCCCGTAGGACACTTCTTTTTACCAATTTCTTTTATTGAGCCTATGGGGCCTCTATTAATTCTAATTTAGGGTTGCTAGTCCCCAAGAGATGCTCCCGCTTAGGTCAGTAAACTTAGAAGTGCACAACTAAGTTTTTCAAATCAATTCTAATTTAGGTTTGCTAGTCCCCAAGAGACGCTCCTACCTAGGTTAATGAGCTTAAAAAAGCACGACTAGGTTTTTACATTGATTCTAATTTAGGGTTATTAGTCCTCAAAAGATGTTCCCCACTTAAGTTAGTGAGCTTAGAGGTGTACGGCCAGGTTTTCAAATCAATTCCAATTTAGGGTTTCTATTCCCCGAAAGACGTTCCCACCTAATTTAATGAGCTTAGAAGAGCACTGCTAGGTTTTTCAAATCAATTCTAATTTAAGGTTGCTTTTCCCCGAGTGACACTCCCATGTAGGTTAGAGAGCTAATAGGCATACGACTAGGTATTTTCAAATTGATTCCAATCTATGGTTGGTAGTTCTTGAGAGATGCTCTTACCTAGGTTAATGAGCTCAGAAGATCACAACTAGGTTTTCAAATCGATTCCAATTTAAAGTTACTAGTCTTCAAAAGACTTTCCCACCTAGGTTAGTGAGCTTAAAGAAGCATGATTAGGTTTTCAAATCGATTCCAACTTAGGCTTGCTAGTCCCTCAAAGATGCTTCCACTTCGATTAGTGAGCTCAAAAGAGCATGACCAAGTTTTTCAAATCATTTCCAATTTAGGGTTACTTATCCCTAAGAGATACTCTCACATAGGTTAGTGAGCTTAAAAGGGCACGATCAAGTTTCAAAACTGATTTTTCCAGCTCACTCTTAAGGTACCAAACCCTTCAAAATTCACTTTTGTGCCTTGGTCAGCTCTTAGAGCGCCTCTTCTCTCTTCATCGAATCCCCAATAGACCAAGTCTAAGATAGCTAGCTAGTTATAGCACTTCTTATGATAAATTCATCCCAAGAGCAAAAGTAGTGTCTTTATTTTTATAGAAAAGTTTTACTCAAATTTCACCATAAAGAAGGATAACTGTAAACACCCAATTCCCACACCACACCCCCACCCCCCCCCCCCCCCCCCCTTAAATTTTATTTTTATTTTCATTTTTTAGAATAGGTAAAAGGGTCCTAATTTAATAAAATCACAAAAAAATTGAAAAATCGAAAAATACAAACATTGTTGGAACTATAGATTTTTAGAAAAATAAATTATAAAAAAACTAAGTAGTTTGGGCTTAATTTTAGAATTAGTGTTTATTTTATTATTTATTTAAAAAAAAAAGTAAGGGAAAGGTTTGCTAGGCTTAGTGCAATTTAGATTGCACTTGAAAAAGCCCAGTATCGATTTGTAATGAGGCAACGAGTGGTGCATCCTTCTCTAGGAGCTCCAATTTTGAAAAATGGATGAAAATAATCTCACTCAACCTTACTGTTTTTCTACCCAATTAAACCTTCTTTTTGTTAAAATTTTATAAGAATAAAAGCAGGAATTGATATAAGACTTAACGTATATTATTATCGACCCATTAACTATGATTCTTAACAAAGAAACATCAATTATATAAGGCCTCAAAGTTTAAAAAAAAAAAAAAAAACTTGAATACGCGGGTATTAATCTATGTTGACCTAAGCATGATTTGAGCTCTTCATTCATTTTCAAAGCTTCCAATTGATGATCTAAGAACGAATATCCAGGAACATGTTTTGACTTATAGATTCATCTAAATAAATTTCAAACTAATTTCATCAAAAACCCATTTAAGAAAAGAGCTAAAATGATTTGTTCTTTGACCTCCCCTTTCCAGATGGAGCTTCATCAAGTATAAAAAGAGATCTAGGGATCACTTTGAAAATACAAAAAAGCATTGAAGCACTCTAGATAAGTGATGGTTGGAGCTTTCTCTCTCTAGCCCAATCCCGTTCTCTCTCTAAAAATCCAATCTTCATATCTACTTTTGAGGAAAACCACCATTATGGCTGAACTCGTAGTGGTCAAGAACAGCAAGCCATACCATTAGCTCATCCCTAGTAACCACCTGTACGCGTTGATCACCATTATCATAGTGACCAAGTTTAACCACTACTCAAACCACCATATAACTCCACGGTGTCATTTCTATCCCAACCAAGTCCATTTAGAAACTCATAAATCTAACTTCTCCCGTTCGTTTTGGTGAATGGATTGACCTGAATCTACCCTAAGGCTGCTATAGTTCTTCTTCAACCCAAGTGGAGCTTCAACTCGAACTGATAAGCTAACGCCACCCGACACCTAGGATCTAACACACATGCTTGTATTCATTTTGGTCTGGCCCTTTATAATTCCATTATTTAGTTTTATTATTTCAATTTTTTTTCCTTCTTATTTATTTAAGCATTGTAATTGTAAAAATAAAAGTTAAAAAAAAAAAGAGGAAACAAAAAAAAAAAAGAAAGAAAAAGTAAAGTAACATAGTTTCAATTTTTTTTATTTATTTTCTTAGTTAAAACTTAAATAAGAAATAAATGATAAAAGAAAAAAAATAAAATCAATAAGATAAAATAAAATAAAGAAAAATAATATAATTTTGGAAAAAAAAATTTTGTCACTTTAAAAGGTTAATTTTCCAAATAAACAAAACCAAATCAACCCATTTTCAAAACTTTGACACTTTTAGAACTTTGTAAAAAAAAACCTCGATTAAGGACTCTCTTAGAAATTTTCAAAAAAAAAAAAATGGAATGGCTAAGAAATGTAAATATGGCTACTTTTCAAAATTAAAATGAATGAACTTAGCAATATTTTTAGTGAAAGAACTACGTATATTTGATCCCAAATAACTAGTATATAAGTACTTCTGAGGCAATGTAAGAAACAAAAAAACATAAGTTTTCTTTTTTCAATTTAGTTTAATTTATTTAATTTTGTAAAATAATTCGTTAACTAGTGATTGAATTTCATTTTAAAGGATAAATTTTGAAAGGTGAATTTAAATTTGAAAAGTTAATAGTGGTACCCGTAATGGTTTAAAAGAGTAGGCCCTAGACTAAATCTTTTGGTTTTTAAAACCTTTTTTAGAAATTGGTTTTTCAAGTGGACTAGTGGCTAGGTTAAATCAGTCTACCCATTTTTAAAAATGGAGTGTTTATAGTTGCCCCTCTTTGTAATGAAGTTTGAGTAGAACTTTACCATAAAGACAAAAGAGACATTATTTTTTCCCTAGGAGTGCAAATTGCCTTAAGAAGCACTATAACTAGCTAGCTGTCCTAAGCTTAGTCCACTAGGGAGTTGGTGAAGAGAAAGGAGGCACTCTAAGAGCTGACTAAAATACAAAAGTGAATCTAAAAGAGTCTAGCACCCTAGGAACAGGCTAGAAAAATCAGTTTGGAACTTAATCATACCCTTCTAAGCTAACTAACCTACGCGAGAGTGACTCTCAAGGACTAGCAACCCTAAATTGGAATTGATTTGGAAAACCTAGTCATGCTCCTCTAAGCTTACTAACCTGGGTAAGAGCGTCTTTCAAAAACTAACAACCCTAAATTAGAATTAATTTGGAAAAGCTAGCCGTGCTCTTCTAAGCTCACTAACTTAAGCAGAAGCGTCTCTTAAGGACTAACAACTCTAAGTGTGAATCGATTTTGGGAAAACCCAGTCGTGTTCCTTTAAGCTTAGTAACCTAGGCGGGAACGTCTCTTGGAGACTATCAGCCTTAAATTGGAATTGATTTGGAAAACATAGTCTTACTCTTCTAAGCTCATTAACTTAGGTGAGAGCATCTTTGGGGGACTAGTAACCCTAAGTGTGAATCAATTTTGTGAAAACCTAGTGGTGCTCCTTTGAGCTTAATAATCTAGGTGGGAGCGTCTCTCAAGGACTAGCAACTCTAAATTGAAATCAATTTGGAAAACTTGGTCATACTCTTCTAAGCTCACTAACCAAGATAGGAGCATCTCTCGAGGACTAGCAACCCTAATTGCGAATCGATTTAGAAAACCTAATCGTGCTCTTTTGAGCTCACTAACCTAAGCAGAAGTGTTTCTCAAGGACTAGCAACCCTAAGTAGGAATCAATTTGAGAAATCCTGGTCGTGCTTTTCTAAACTCACTAACCTAGGCAGAAGTGTCTATAAGAGACTAGTAACCCTAAATAGGAATCGATTTGGGAAAACCTAATCATGCTCCTTTGAGCTTACTAACCTAGGCAAAAGCGTCTCTTAAGTTTTAGTAACCTTAAATTGGAATAGATTTGGAAAACCTAGTCATACTCTTCTAAGCTCACTAACCTAAGAGAGAGTGTTGCTTGGGGACTAGCAACTTTAAATGAGAATCGATTTGGAAAACCTAACCGTACTCTTATGAGCTTACTAACCTAGGTGGGAGCATCTCTTGAAGACTAGAAACCTTAAATGGGAATTGATTTGAGAAAACCCGATCATGCTCTTTTGAGCTTATTAACCTAAGTGAGAGCATCTTTAGGGGACTAGTAACCCTAAATAGGAATCAATTTAAGAAAACTTGGTCGTGCTCCTTTAAGGTCACTAACCTAAGTAGGACTATATCTTGGGGGCTAACAATCCTAAATTGCAATCAATTTGGAAAACCTAATCATGCTCTTCTAAGCTCACTAACATAAGTAGGAGAGTCTCTTAGGGACTGGCAACCCTAAATGAGAATCTATTTGGAAAACTGGGTTGTACTCTTTTAAGCTCATTAATTTAGGTAGGAGCATCTCTTAAGGATTAGTAACCCTAAATGGGAATCAATTTGAGAAAACCAAGTTGTGCTCTTATAAGCTTACTAACCTTTATAGGAGCATCTCTAAGGGACCAGTAACCTTAAATAAGAATTGATTTAGGAAAACCTAGGTTTGCTCTCTAAGCTCACTAACTTAAGCGGGAGTGTCTCTAGGGGACTAGTAACCCTAAATCAGAATCAATTTGAGAAAACTTGGTCCTACTCCTTTGAGCTTACTAATCTAGGCAGGAACATCTCTTAGAGACTAGCAACCTTGAATTGGAATCAATTTGGAAAACTTGCTCTTGCTCCTTTGAGTTCATTAACCTAGGTGGGAAAGTATCTTGGAGATTAGCAACCCTAAATTAGAATCAATTTAAAAAGCTCTTCTAAGGTCACTAACCTAGGCAGGAGCATCTATAGGGGATTAGTAACCCTACTAAATGGGAATCGATTTGAGAAAACCTAGTTGTACTCTTCTGAGCTCACTAACCTAAGTAGGAGCGTCTTTAGGGGACTAGCAACCCTAAATAGGAATCGATTTAAGAAAACCCGGTCGTGCTCTTCTTAGCTTACTAACCTAGGTAGGAGCATCTCTAGGGGACTAGCAATCCTAAATAGGAATCGATTTAAGAAAACCTGGTTGTGCTCTTCTGAGGTCACTCACTTAGGCAAGAGTATCTCTAGGGGACTAGCAACCCTAAATAAGAATTGATTTGAGAAAACCTATTCATGCTCTTCTAAGCTCGCTAACCTAGGCAAGAACATCTCTCAAGGACTAATAACCTTAAATTATAATTAATGGCAGGAGGCGACCTGCGAGCTCACTAAAAGAAATTGGTGAAGAGATATGCTCTTTAGGCTTTCTAAAAGAAATTAGTGATGAAAAGTGCCCTATGGGCTCGCTACAACAAATTGGTGAAGAGAAGAGTCCTATGGGCTTACTAAAACAAATTGGTGAAGAAAAGTGCCCTGTAGGCTTAAGAAAAGTGCCCTGTAGGCTTACGAAAAGAAATTGGTGAAGAGAACTGCCCTATGGGATGGTTAAGATCTTAAGAAGGAGAGACTAGAATGGAAGCACCCTATGGGCTTACTAAAACCCTAAATAGAAAGCAATGAAGGAAAGCACACCATGGGCTTGCTATGAGGATTTGGCGAAGAGAAGCACCATATGGGCTCGCTACAACAAATTGGTAAAGAGAAGCATCTTATGGGCTCGCTACAACAAATTAGTGAAGAGGAGCACCCTACATGCTCGTTGAGAGCCTAAAGAGAGAAGCAATTAATCAAGGTAATACTTTATGAGCTAACAAGAACATTAAAGGAAAAATATGAGTCGAGATAAGGCCTTTAAGAGCTAGTTAGAACCCTAAAAGATGATTAAAGATAAGACAATGCTTTAAGAGCCGACTAGAACCCTAAAGGAAGTTATGATATGGGATAGTGCTTCTTAAGCTAGCTAGAACCTTAAAATTGATGAATGATGAGACAACACTCCAAGAGTTGGCTAGAACCCTAAAAGAGGATTGAAGATGTAATAGTGCTCTAAGAGTTAGCTAGAACCCTAAAGGAAGTTGTGACATGGGACAGCACTCCTTGAATTGGCTAGAACCTCAAAATTGATGAAAGATGGGACAGCACTCTAAGAGCTGGCTAGAATCATAAAAGAGGATTGAAGATAAGATAGTGCTCTAAAAGCTAGCTAGAACTCTAAAAGAGGATTGAAGATGGGACAATGCTCTAAGAGCTAGTTAGAACCATAAAAGAGGATTGAAGATGGGGTAACACTCTAAGAACTGGCTAAAAACCTAAAGGAAGTATAAGAGATTGGGGAAGCAAAATGAGGGATGTAACTAGTTTGAAAAACTTCCTAGCTTAAAAAATATTTACAAACAAAAAATTTGGTAGAAACCACTCAGTGACAGAAGAGGCATTAAGGATGAAGTCCCTTAATGGCTTAGATTAATATGATCGGCTTAAAAGGTGGGACTATGTTGAAAAGGGAACAGATGACTTGAACTGAATGTTTGGCTACTCAAGTTGACATAAATTTGAAAATGAACAAAAAACTTATGACAAGTCTTTACTTTCTCTCTCTTCTTTTTCTTTTTTCTTTCTTTTTTCTTTTTTGAAAGTTTGCTAATAAGTGTAATTCCTCCCTTGATAATCACGTGGGGCCTCTTATATTCTTCCTTAACCTGATGTTGAGCTACTTGGTAGGGCCTCGTGATTTCGAACACTCCTTTCTTAAGGAAGAGGTAACTCATGATTACTTTAGTTGAAGAGGGCTTCCTTATGAACTCTCAGTCCAGATTACACTTTTGACTATAGCCCCAAAAATTATATTCCATTTGCAAGTAATACGCCTTGATAAATTTATTAGGTCTTTTTTGGTTCAACATTGTGAATTTAGACTTTTAGTCAAAGGGTGTCAAAGAGGACTAATGAAAAGGCCTATTTTAAAATAAATACTTTTATTTAACATAGGTATACAAGTCAAAAACCTTTAGAAAAAAATTAAAAGTATGCTTGCCTTAGTTCCAAAAACAAATTTTATTAAAGATAAATTATCCTTTAAGATCACAAGAGCTTTTATTAAGTATGAGAGGTATTGAGGGTAGGGATGCCTTGTATGATTCAACATGGGCAAGAAAGTCTTTTTTGTTTGTGATTTTGAAGTGTGATTTAGAGTGGAGATGAAGGTTGTGTTTTGGTTCTTAGAATGTGATTCAGGGCCTTGCATTTTTGGGACTATTCGGGCTTTGATTTCAAGATTTTCTTTATTTAGTTTTGCTACCCCTATTAGGATATATATTTTAGGGCTTTCGTCTTACACTTAAGCCTTTTCTTCCTTTCCCTTCTTTTTTCTATACTAATTTTTTTGTTGCCTAATTCTTTCATCATTCTTTTTTTTTTTCTTTATCCCTTTTCATTAAGCCTATATTGTCGAGTCTTTGACTTTGAGAGATTGAAGGCCCTAAATCCATGGGTTCTAAGTATACGGGCTTGAGGTGTTTGAAAAAGGAATTGGCTCTTCTTCATTTCAAAGAAAAATAACTTATCAGAAATAAAAATCAGTTTTGAATTAACATTACTTAAGCAAGCATAAACCAAATTTATCCTTCTCTCCTAATTAATGATCCCAACCTCCAAATTGCCCCATTGTATGGTGGTTCTTAACAAGGTTTAAGTTTGAAAATTCTTGAAATTGGTCCAACGGGGTTAATAATGGATAGTTGTGTTTGGGATTTGAAGATGAATGCCTAGCTTTATTTTAATCCGCATATCAAATTCAAAGTGGACCTCCTTTAAGGAGTAAGTCTAAAATGTCCTTACTACGATGTCATTCAACTTTCAATGTATTTAAGGTTAGTGTATGTGATATAGTTTACCTCTTTTCATTCTAAACTTTCAAAATAAAATACTAAAATGTATGTTCATTTGCCCCAATATAATCAAATTGCAATCACCCAATTCAAAAGGTAAACAAAGATAATTTTATTCTAGATGTTATAAAGCCATTCAAAACATAAGTTTATTACAAATTTTATTGAAAAGAACTTGACTCTTCTTTGCCTCTACTTTAACTTGCTCCATCTAACTAATTAAGACGACAAGTGAGTTTATTAGAAGGTATTGGTAAATTCAAAAGAATTAGAGCTTTAGGTGATTTAGTTGAACTCCCCTCTTGACTTAAAGAAGGACCAACTTCTTGAAGCTCTGGTTAAATAACCTTAGCATTAATGAGGTCTTGAACCTTATTCTTTAACCTCTAGCATTTTTCAGTAGAGTGCCCCTTCTAACCCAAATAATAGTTACATCGAGCTTTTAGGTCAAAGCTATATGGTTTGTAATTTAGATTAAGGGCTTCATAGGCTAGGATCTTTACCTATTTTAGATGATGAAAGATTTGGGCCATTAAGATTCTTAATTGAGTGAATTATCTCCTCCAAGCCCCTTAGGCTTGTTTTTTCTCACTCATTCTTAGCTCTTTTCATTTTGGGCCACCTTCATTTTTTGGGCTTACTAATATTTGATTGGTATTGAATGTCGGGTGTTAAAATCTACTAAGTATCGAGCACATTGCCATTTCTAGGTCTTTAATGCTCTTTTATAGTTTGGCTACCCTTTCTTCTAGATTTGAGTGTCTCTTTTCCAAGTTTGAATGTTGAGACACTTGAAGAGTAGTGATTATTGGGAACAAGATTTGCAATTGTTGGGACATTTGATGTACCGCTTTTTTTTTTTAAGGAGGTGATCTTATCATCAACTATTTAAACTTGATTGAAAGAATTCTTACTTGTTAGCAACCTTTCTTTTTCTTTTTCTTTTTCTTTTTTTCTTTTCTTTTATATAGAGAAAAAGGACTGGCTTAACTTCTACAAAAGTTGAGAAAAAGAAAGTTCATAAAATATTACACCAAGGATGACAAAAAAGAGAAAAAAAAATGCGGGTATTTATTTATCGGTTTAAAAAACATATACAATTTAGGATAGGTTCTAAAGGTCCTTAAGCTCTATGACCTTACATATTTCCTGGAAAACAGCTCATTGATCACATTGAAGCTTAAGTGGAATAGCTTAATCAACCTCGATGGGTGATTACCCCACTACACCTGAAGCTTACACAATGGTCCTCCTTCTAGGGTCCTAAGATAGCTTGGGTTTGACCGTATCTACCTTATATCCTTAATGCAATCATTCCCCTAATGTCTCGAGTGTGTTGTATGAAAATTAAATATAGTAATTAAAACGACGTATATACATCAAATGAATCATAATAATAAATAGATAAATAACATGGGTATTTTGAAGGGTGATTTTAATTTTGAAAAGTTCTTAAGTGGTTAGCCCTCTTGATGTCCCCAATAGAGTCGCCAAGCTGTAAAGCTTGAAATTTTCCTCCTTTTATTTAAAATAAGTCCTCTTTAAACCGATCAATATTAAACCTTATCCATTTAATACTGATCCTCGACTAAGGTTTAAAGAAAATTAGTTCTTTTATTTTTGAAATGTTTTGAAGTCACCACCTAATTGAAGTTGAGAAAAAGAGTTAAGCTATAACCAATTAAGTAGATTGATTATAATTTAGCTACTGGTCCTTCCATAAAACCAATTTTTAAAAAGGTTTCAAAACTATAGATTTTGGATCCGAAGGCTATCTTATTAAATCCTAATTGGGTACCATTTATTAACTTTCCAAATTTTGATTCTCCTTTCAAAATTACCCTTTAAAATGAAATTTGATCAATAGTTAACGAATTAGATTTTACTAAATGGGAAAAATTTACATTTTTTTGTTTTTTATTAAATTGATTAATTTGAACTTAAAGTGGAAAAAAATAACATTTTCTTTTTTTTACATCACCTCAAAAGTGCTTAGATACCCGCTATTCTAAATCAGATATAGACATACGTAATTCTTTTTATAAAACCTTAGCGAGTTGTTCAATTTTAAATTTGAAAGTGGTCAAGTTTACATTTCTTAGTTATTTCATTTTGCTTAGGGAAAAATTCTAGGGAATGGGCCTAAATTGGTATTGTCTATTTTTTGGAAAATTTGAAAATGTCCTAATTTTAAAAGGATTGATTCATTTTTATTTTAGTAAAAGCTTTTTTTCTAAGTGATAAGATAACTTTATTATTTATTATTTATTTTATATTTTTATTATTATTATTATTATTTTGACTAAAACATAAAAATAAAACTAAGCTTTTACATTCTTTTTTCTTTTTTTTCTTTTTCTTTCTTCTTTTTCCTTTTCTTTTTTCTGATTTTAATTTTTTTTAGGTTACAATTACAATATTATTGAAGAAAACAAATTAAATAATAAAATAAAAAATAAAAAAAAAACATAATACAAACATAAGCGGGCTGAAGCAGCGGGAAATGCTTCATTGGTTAAGACGTAAGTCAAACTTTAGGTCAGTCACAAACTCAAGTAGTTTTAGATGGAGCTCTATAAGTTGCCAAGAAGAGTTAAAGCAGTTGGTTAGTGGAGGTTGTTCAATGCATTCAACATGGTTTTCTAAGGGGGTAAGTGTGGTTTTATATCTTTTTTATTGGGGAATGTGGTTTTGGAGAAGTACCGTAGCCTAACTTAGTTGTTTGGTGGTTGTTCGTGATTGCATAATAGCAGTAGTGCTTATGCGATCTTGGTGGCTACAACTAAGCGTGTAGGAAGCGTTAGGTTAAGGGTTTTTAGACAAGGGGAAGCTCATCCTAATCTTGGTTTCGCATCAAAACCATTGTATGGTAATGGTTCATATGGTGGTAGCATGGGTAAGGGTTGGTCAAGAGCTTGTGTTTGAGAATACGGTGACACGAAGGACTAGACAAATTTAAAAGTTTGGGTCTTAGGTGAACTCCTAATAATAGTAGTTACTTTTAAAAATGGCTAAAAAGAGGAAGAATTTAGAGAGAGTATGTGGGGGTCGAGCTAAAGAGAGAAAGCTTGATAGTGATTCTTGAGTGTTCGTGTTCATTTTGAAATGGCTCCAAAATCCCTCTTTTATACTTATTTTGATCAAGGATTAAGCTTAGAAAGTACGAAAATCAAATTAATTCAAAGATTCAGATTAATGAATTTTGACCCACGAGATGAATATTTTTCCATTTTTTAATTAGATTTTCTCCATGTAATCCTTTGAATTTGGACATGTTTAAGGGTAGATCCAAAACTAGGCTAAGCTTAGTACATGATTCTAGTAAGAAATCATGTGAAAATCTCATGAAAATTTCCCATGAATTGGTGACACTACACTGATGAAAAGAAGGCTAAAAACTAGAAATAAGGGAAAATGAAAATGGGGATGGAGGATGTAGCACCCATACGTGTGTCACATACGGGACACACCCCTAGCATACATCTAGCACACGAGCGTTGCTCAAAATGAATGTAGGTGCTTCTCAAGCCTGCATGCTTGCTTTTAGAAACTTATCAAGGCCTTTGGCCCTGATTCCAATTCATACAAACTAGGTTCAAAACCTGGTGCGATCTAATTCACTCCCCCCTTTTTAAGTAAATAAATAAATTAATTCTTAACACTACTTTCCTATAAAAAAACTTGTTTATCTAAAAAAAATCTATCTTTCTACTTCGTTTTCTAAAGTTTGTAATTTTTTTTGTACTTTTCCAAATTTTCTATATATATATATATATTTTGTATTTTCTATCTTTTGTATTTTTCTAATTTTTCTATTTTTATATTTTTTTTCAAATTTTTTATTTCTTTTGTGCTTTTTTTTTTCTAAATTAGGACGCTTTTATCTTTTTCTAAAAAATTTTAAACCAAAGGGAGGCAATAATGGGGTATCTACAAGTAGCCTTAAAGATGTCACCTAACTTGAATTCTACAAACAACTTCTATATCACTACCTTGGTCAATTCCTTCCTATCCTTTAGTTTAATCTCCCTCTCCAAAAATCAGATTTGAGCCTCATTGAGCTCTACCCTCACAACATTGGCCTCCCTCGAGCCTCTTCTACCTCATTCTTTATAGATTTGGCCTCCTCGTTAGCATCCTCCACCTTTCGCTTGGCAGAGTTAGCTACTTGCTTAGTTGCCTCTACCTAGCCCTTAGCCACTTCTAGCTCTTCAGCATGAGTAGCCAATGTAACCTACAAGTCCTTGGTTCGTGATACGAGGCAAGCGCACCTATCAATTTTAATATAGTCGGATATGAGTCCGAGTAGATCCCTCAGAGATTTTGAGTACTAATATTAACTTTAGCTTTATTATTTAACTAGAAAATTATGTCGAGTTGAATGAATTAAAAATACTGAAATTAATAAATTAAACTAATTATGAGACTTAACTAAGCAATTTAGAAAGCAATAAATTACTAACGACTTCAAGTATGCAATGATGTATTTAGGAATTATTTCCCCTAGTGTTTAACATGTAACCTTTTAAAATATATTCAATTCAACTTCTATAATTCTTGACCAGAGGGATTCACAATTAAAGCTAATATCTTTCTCAAGCATATTAACCCTAATTCTAAATTATTTACTGGAATCTCTTCACTTAGTAATATAACTTAGAATTGCATTAATGTATAATGAATTCCCACACAAACAATTAACTTTCCGGAAGAATCATGTATCTTATCTCTAAGTATACATGTAATTCTCTTCAATTATGCTAAGATCTAATTACACATGCAATTTCTCAATCAACATGCATAATATCATATATTGATACTCTAGAATTATCAATCCATAACTAAACGACATAATTGAATCAAGAAAAGATAGAAACTTTCTTGAAATTATAATTCAATCCAAGAATCACATGAAACCCTAGGTTTCATAATCCTAAATACTTGAATTCTAAGCTATCATAATGAATCTAAAAACGAGATTCATCAAAAACATGAAATAAAGCATGAAAACCCCTCTTGATTTGATGAACAATCTCTAATCTTGAAATCGATGTCGTTATTGCTTCTTAATGTTGTTTCTCCTTAAGTCTCTTCTTGTCTCTTGTCTCTCTTTGTTTCTGTAATGTCTCCCCTCCTTTTGAACCCTAAGATCCCTTTTTATATGTGTATTTCACGGATTTTATTTTCATCACCAGACACGGCCTGGGACATGGCCGTGTCCCCAGGTCGTGTAACTTTCTGTACAAAGGCAAAATTTCAGCACAACTTCAAAATTTCATAACTTCTTCGTTTGAACTCGGAATTGAGTGAAACTTGATTTGTTTTCTTCGTTTTCGAGCCTAGAACGTGTTTAAACCCTGAAATCAACATTTTACTCAATTAAGTATCATTTTCTTTAAAGAAAACCAAAAATGTAAGGGAAATACCATAAAATCACCATATAAAATATGTTTAAAATTAGAGTTATCAGTTCGCTTTTTAACCTCACCTACCTTAGACCTGGCCTTGGCCACCTCTTGCTCTAGTCTTATTTTCTCAATCTTAAGCTAGTTGTAATCAACTTGCCAAGCTATGGCTCACACCTTTAGCCCCTCTAATTCTTCCTTCAATTAGTCGTACTCCTTTCTAACTCTCACTAGCATTGCTTAGCAAACTAAAACAAACAAGTGTTAGTGCAAATTCATACTCGTAAAGACTTGAATAAAACAAAGGGGGAAGAGGGTAATGGTGGTAGGAGTAGAGCCATACTACATCAAGAAGGGACCGCTTACGTGTGAAGCGTACCTGCACAAGCTTATGGCATCACCTAATCCTTCCAAAGTGATTGAGATGCTCATGTTGTAACTCTTATCATAGAAGGGCGTAGCATATTCCTTCCTCAAAGGCCATGAGGGGTACACCTTATATACTTGCTCCTTAGTAAACACTTTGGCATTCCCTCCCATGTCTGCTTTAAGGTTGACCATGTGTACTAGTTGCCCCTATGTCGCACTGCTTACTTGAGTGGCACTTGCATACCCTCAAACCCAAGCACTTCATTAAATTCAGACTTCTTTTACACTAGCTGGTTAGAGACAGATCTCTCTAACCCCTTCTTAACAAGCACCTCCTACTCGGGTACCTCTACTACCGAAATACCGTTCGTAGCCACTCACTGCTCAATAATAGGTTCCAAAGGCATTATAGTAAGGATGTCTCCTAACCCCTCAACCACAGGCTTTTCCCCTTCCTCTTCTTAGTAGCAACCTTCTTACTCTTCTTTGCCATCAAAGTTGCCTCTTGCACTTCAATAGACTTCTTTCTTTTCTCCTACATCCTTAAATCCCTCATCTCCAACATCCATGTCATGAAGGAGTTATTGCACAAATCATAGTCTACAAGCCCCATAACAAAGTTAACATACCAAAAGCTTGATAACGTTAAAGAAAAATACTTTCTAAGGACAACCAGCATGAGCTCCACTTACTAATGACTGATAAGGGTGAACTCCCAGCTACCCTCCATGACTACATCCTCATTCCTACTTATCTCCCAAAGATGCAACCTTTCCCTTCACAAATACAAACTGACAATCTCCTTTACATGGAAGCCATCCCCTTTCCAGCGAGCCACATCTAGAATTCATTCCTTTGCCTTATCATCCTCCTCTTGGAAATAGTCAATAGTCTTTGTTCGGATAAGCTCGTTCCACTTGATAGGAAAGTCCAACTTATGAGCCAACTTCACCTTGTAGAACCGGTGCTTCTAGTCCTCAATCTTTGGCTTCTTACTAAGGAACAACCTCACATGCAACCCCCAACTTGAGTAGTATAACTAGCCTTCCCACTTACCCTTCAATTGGAAGAAGTTGAAAAAGAGCTGAGCTGTTGACCTCTTCATGTGAAATATAAAAATGACCTTAAAGGCCAAAAATGCTTGCCAAGTGTTCAGATGGAGAGAATCTAGGGACACTTGAAAATGGTTAAACACCTCCAACTAGAAGGTAATGAATGGTAGACATAGCCTATGTCAATCGCCTTCCAGTACAAGCTGAAGGTATACTTATCCTCACCATAGTTGCATACCCAATTACCCTCTTTATACCTTAACCACCTCCCACACATTAGTATTCTAGGCAACCTTTCGGCAATCCCAATGCCTCCAGTCTTCATTATTTACATACTCAACCTCGATCATGATTTGACCATCCTCCTTGGTCAGAAACAACTTTATAACCTTATCCTTCTTCTTTAGAGCATACCTACATTGAGGCCTCTCCTCCACAATTGCTCTCCTTATCTCCTACGTCCAGTTCGCCTCTACATCACCCGTTGCCACCGTAGTCATTTGTTTGTGTAGGGTAGGGCAGGGAAGAAGATGGGTATGCTTTCCCTACGATCCTCGTTTGTAGATGCCTTACCTACAAATTGACTTTGCTTCTACTTAGCTAATGAAGTTTCCAGGAAAGTATGTAAACCTTACTTTTAGTGGGCCTAAGATTTGATTAAGAGTACTTTCCGAACATTTCCAAGGATCAACTAAACTAAAAACTTAAGTTTCCATTTAAAAACGAATTAAATTTTTCCAATTCAAAAGCCAATTATCGATAAAACCCGAACTTGAAGAACTGCGAGCTCTAAAGTCACTTAAAACCTTAAACCTTAAAACCATTAAGGAATTTTAACCCTAAGTAATTAATCGATAATTTAATTTAAATAATTTCATTCAACTTTAAAAATTTTCACAATTTTATAAAAGTCAAATCATAAATTACAAAACAATGCAAGATGAAAACCCTGAAACAATTTCCTATAAGACCATGCCCTTATCTTCATGCCTAAGCCTTACACATTAATAAGTAGACCAACCAATCACCTTAGATAACTTATCAATTGGGAGTTGGAATCATTTATTAATTGATAACTTATCAAAATCTAGTGATAAGATATTTTCCTTATCACCTCTTCACTTATACTATATATGGACAATTTTTTACAAGATTTTACATACTTAATTTCATTAAATGAGACAAGACCATTCCATGACCTCAAAGGACACTAAATGGTAGATTTGAAAAAGGAGAAAAGGGGGGCCATACTCTTATCTTTCAACTATCAATCACTTTCTCTTACACATCACTATTTACTCTTTAATGCTTACATCATCAATAGTTGCAATTGTTGACTTTTGTATAAGCTACAAGACAACACTTTCAAGACATCTTAAACACTCATTGCTCTCATTCCCCAACCAGTCACTCTTCCCCTTATTTCTTACACTTTCAATTTCATTTTCACTTCTTCTTTCTCTCATTTGAAACAAACATAAAAGGAGAAACAACTTTACCCCACAAAATTAACTTTGCCACCATTTTTCCAAACTTCACTCACGGCGTTTCCTTCTCCTTTTCTTGTGTCATTTTCTTCCAACATCTAAGCTCTTTTAAAACTATTAGAACCTTCCACAAACCCCATTCCAAAGGATTAAACAACTCAGGTTTCCAAAAGATGGCAAAAGGAGGAAGCAAAGTTAAGAGCTTAAGTAGAACCTTAATGCACAACCATCATATTTTGCTTTAAGAATGAGTAAGTGTTTCTTATGATTAGTGGGTTAGTGTTTATGTTAGGAGAATTTGATTTCTTAAAGATATAAGTATGATTTAAGTTGTTATAACACCAAAGACCATTCTAAGAAACAAACTTATGAAACCCTTACATGAAGTTGAAACATGAGCATGTAAAGTTGGTGTTTGTAAAGATACTTGTTTAACACTTTGAATGGAAGATTTTAAGTTGAGAAAATCTTAAAACAAGAACTTGAATGGAAGATGAGCATGCTGGACGTGAGGATTCAAAAGTCCTTTGAATGTTGATTTTATTTCCATTAAGTTAAATATGCTCAAATCTAGACTTAAGTTAAGGAAAAATTCATCACATGAAGTTTTATGAAGAAACCAACTTTGTATGACATGAGCTATGATATGGAAGTTATAATAAGTGTAAGATCTTCTATTTCTTTGTGTAAAGCATGAGTTAAAGAATCATCTTATGGAAGAAAAGTTAAGTTAAGATTTGGATACAAGTAGTTTAAGTGCATAATCTAACACCTAAACTTAAGGAAATGATAAAACAAGTTGAAAAACTAAGTGAGAACCCCTTGGAATCATCACAACCAGATCTGGAACATGGGTAAAAGACACTTAAAAATATGATAAAAGTAAGTGAACAAAGTGAAAAGATCAACTAAAACAAGTATAGTAAGTATATAAAGCTTACAACTTAAAACCGAGCCTAAAACTCTTAAAACGAGCCTAAAACTCTAAGTTGAGCCTTCATTAAAATTCTGACCAGCACTTTAAAACATTAAGAGAGGTTGTTTTAAAACCCACAAGAAATCCACCTAAGACTCCATAAGCCCAACAAAGTCACTAACTTTAGTTTGAACCAAAAACAAGCAATTTGACAACTTAAGCCCACTAAAGAGTCAATGAAGTGGTTGTTAGCCTTAGGAGTATAAATCAAAGTTGTAAATTTGATCTCAAGGAGTGTTTTGAGCTTAGGATAAAATCTTAAGATCAAGCCCAAAGGATTTCTCAAGTTACCAAAAAGCCTATTTACTAAACAAGGCCCAAAAGCACTCCAAAACATGAGGATCGCTACTGTTCTGACCCATGGACAGATTTGAGTGCCTCATTTTGAAAATCTAACCTCACCACGTTATAGTACACTCAAAAACGATGAAGATTGGCTATAAGATCATAAAAATCGGATTTAAAAAGAAAAAGTTATACGTGATTGAACTTTTAAGTAAAAACCGAGAAAAGTTATGAAAACTAGTTAAGAGTATAACTTAAGGGAATTTGACTTAGTTTCCTAAGTTTATTTCAATCCCTTATAAATATTATTTCGATGACCAGGGGACACCATATACAAAGACGACTTGCTCCCGGATTACTTTGATTGATCCACATGGCAAAGTGAGTAAATTCTTAATGACTCTTTACTTGATTTTGCTTGTAGAATAGATACACCTAAACTTATATATATAAATTTGGATGCTTGTGGGATATGGGAAATACATGTGTATGAATTTGTGGATGAATGCGATGTCTTGTTAATTATATATAATAATAGGAATTGTTTGTACTAATTTTTATATGCAAATTGTATGGAATGAAATTGTTTGACCACCTTGAAAATTGAGTCAATTACTTATACGATTAAGAAATTAAAATGAATCATGCATTCCCCATATTGCATACGGATAACACCGACTGCCGCTTCACGCAGAAGATGGGAAGGGACTCACAAGAAAACGTGCCTTCTACAGGATTGGGCACTAGCTATATCATCATATATATTGAGTCTCTATCCTAAGTTGATGGGCTTACTAGGCACTAAGAGATGCCAATCGTTAACAAGGGGCCGAGTCTTGTGGCTTCTGCTTAAGGCATATGTTTGTGGATTGCACAGGCCACCACACTGCTAGACTTGAGATTTTAAAAATATGACTTGTTATTCAGTAAAGAAAGTATACATATATATATAGAGTTTTGTTTTGGCTTAAGCACAATAGTGCAAATGAAATAAAACCTAAGGTCCTCGGATTTTGGTTTGGGTCGGTTAATTATCTCCAAACTCTAACTATAGGGGGCGTAATTTTGAGTTATATGTAGTTCCTAGGTCACTGCATGCGTTACTGATTGTTCATGCATTCATATGATTGTGCATCTAATAAATTTCTACCATGTGGTACTAACGAGGGTATTTATCTCACTAAGCTTAAGCTTATATCCTTATAGATTTTTGTTGTTGCAGGAAAACCTCTTCACAAATCTAGGTTGAGGCTACCTATGGTAAGTCTTGCGTAAGGATGGGTTGGAGCGATTAGAGAGTGAAGAGAATATTTTGTAATAGATTTATAGATATTTAATTACTTTATGTTTTGTTCGTAACACATATTAAAATCTCTAATGCAGTTCCTTTATGAACTACATTTGTTTGTAATATTCTTTTAGTATGGGTCTCACGAGCCCACACAATTAGCTAATTTATACCATAGAAGTAATTTTAGTTAAATTGCTTTATATTACTTGCCTATGGGCGTAGTAGTAACGTATAGTGAAAGGAACCTTATATGTCGTATGAAAGACCTATGATCAGCAAAGGGATCGATAATAGACCTTTAAACGGTACACGGCGACTTACCACAACAACAATATTGTTGGGTCATGATAGTACAAAGGGAAAAGTGAGGGAAAGTGCAACAAATCAAAGGAAAAGCTTTGGAAGTACTTTGATAGAGTAGAAAGTTTAAATGAAGATTTAACTAACCTTCACAACCCTTATATAGGATGTTGTGGCTAAGGAAAGCGTTGCCTCATTAATGACCATTGTGGATGCCTAAGTGTTGCGACCAAAGAATCAATGACTAGGATTCACTTAATGAGCGGATTAATAACTTAGCATGCACATGTACATCATTAATGGCTCATACCATTCAAAGACCTTAAGTATCTCAACCGTCATATCAGTCACACCAACTATTATGTGTCCCTTTAATAAGCAACTAACTACTAAGCTCCTGAGCATACCTCGCCACCCCCCCCCCACCCCCACCCCCAAGTGCTTAAATGGTTTGGAAATGCCTAAGTTCAAACAAGTAACCTATGTACTTAGAATGCACATGCTAATACTTAGGTAAGCCTTCGAGCACTCGATGGGCGATTACAAAAGGAACTAAAAGAATAATAAGCATAATGACCATCGATTAAAAGATAATGGGATCGACGAGAAGGAAATGAAAGAGGGATGAACAAGCACTTGTAAAAGCTTCATTTTATTAATAACTCAAGATTCTTACAAGGCTTAGGGGTCGGCATACCAATCTCGAATACATGCAGAAAGAAAAGAAAAACAATACAACAAGAATCAATAAGGGGCTTAAGGCCCACCTAGTCTACTACTTGGTGTTGATGTATATCACCAACTTGCAACTTCAACTCAGCTACACAAAAAGGGCTCCCACTTAGGTTGGTTAGCATACAACTTCAACATAGCTCACAAGTTTGCCTAAAGGAACCATAATCGGCCCTTGGCACCCAAGCTGATGGCCACAATCTTCAAGAAATGCACCATAAGTGTTCCTTTGTTACTGTAATCGCCACTAAGTAGGGATCCCCATTTCGTACAACATGGCATGGTAAGTAGCTCTTCCTTTACCGTACCTAAACCTACCATATTGATATTGGTAGCTTTAAGAGGAATTCCCTACTCATCAAAATAGCTAGGGTACGCTTAACCTATTTGGAATAAATAGCCAAGAACCCTAAGGGAAGATAAGATTTGCATTCAATAAAAGCTACCCGAGTACTTAAAGGTGTGTGCATTGGCTACCATTGATCAAGCACGAGAGAGCATGTAGACTTATACAGATAGCCATGTTTATGGGCATAAGAACCCATCCTACCTCCTCCCCTAAAGTAAGAGTTGTAGAGCCGATTGAAGTTGAGCACCCCTAAGCCACAAAGGAACCTCCTCTCAACATTAGAAATACCATAGGCGACAAGTAACAACCAAGCATTTACCATGATTGCCATTACATCTGTGGTGTTAGTACCACAGCAACTACAAGATGTACCTTCATGTACCTCTAACTAGATTGAGGGGTCCATATGTACCCCTCAATCAAAACTTAGAGCTACCCCTAGCAGTTGAGCGACTCAATACATCCCTCAATTAGTACTCAAAGGAGCCTCTATGAAGGTGTAACCCAGGTTTATACACTCTCTTATACAGTATGATTCTTTTTTACTCAAACATTTACCACACTTTATAGAGATGAAAAAAGTTTTGTCACACTCTTAAGGGATTTAAAATGGTAAAGTAAGGTGATGGAGTTAGAATGAAAAAGGATTGTACCCCATTAAGGTCTTTATATAACTAATTAGGGAGGAAATTTAGACCGTCTACGTATTACCACCAACCAATCTAATAATCAAGGCGAGATGGCAGTAAAGAGTTACCATTAATGGTAGTATTAATCCTTAATTAAGGCATTCCCTAGGCACATTAATGGCTATGCATGTAACACACTCTCCCAAGCTCTATTACTATGTTTGGAAAAGGCAGCATTAGAAAAGACCCCCTACAATGGTCATCTCAACTGTTGCATTTAGAAGACTTCCAACAATACTTCATCTCTTAGTGTCTAAGGCCACTCACATTTTTACTTATAAAAGTGCCTCACAGGTGTTTGGGCCTCCCAAACCCGAGCGTATTGCACTTTCCTTGCCATTCCTAAGCTAAGGAAAGTAGGGGGTAAGTGTTGACGGTCACCCTTTGGCCCAAAGATTTTAAAGGCCCAAGCCCATCTTCAATCTCACCCAACACAATCAAAGACTATTCTTACCTTAACCCCACTCTCTAAGTATGCCAACTAGCCCAAAGCATACACTTAAGTTATCCATTGAGCTCAAGCCACCTGTTAGCTCTTTATACCTTTACTAAGTGCCAACCACACACTAGCATTGTCTCTATGGTCAGATGTCTAGATGGGCCTAAGCCCAACCGGGCTTCAAACACTTAAGGAATCCTTCCCCTAAGGACCTAAGATTTTGCCTCCGAACTACTGATAGAATGCTTGCCTCGAACTCGAATAACCTCCAAAAAACCCACCATCTAACATGGTTGAGTTCACTACTGTCATCACTTCTCTCTCTCTCCTCATTAAATGTAGAATTATAGCTTAATATATAACATACAAACTAGTTGCCACACTAAGGCGACTACCCCTTACTAATGGGATAGGTCCATCCTCTAAGTTTCTACTAACCAGTAGAAGGGTAGGGGTTTTTTCTCATACTAATAACACCATCTCGTTGGATTTCGTACTAGATAACCCCTTCTTATCACATGTCTAAAAGGTTAGCTCCCTTAACCTATAAATAAAAAGAAAGCCATCAAGTAAGGGTATCCTAAAACCTCTTGGGAACTCTCTTGATCCATTTACCCTTATATTCTCTAGAACCTCAAATACTCTCTGTTGAGCTCTATTTTAGTTTTCCTTAATATGTTTTATATCAAGCCCATCTCACTTAATATAAAATACTTGATATCAAATTAAGATAAAACATTTTTTATTTTAAATAAATATTTTTAAAAACAGTTTATGAGTCGCCAACTAGTAAACTTTGTAAAAACAAGATTAGGATTTCTTCAGTGAAAAAAAAAAAAAAAACCCTAATCAAATCACTAGTTTGCTAGTTTTTTGGAAAAATATATATTAACCAAAAAGTTAGGTCTAGAGGCTAATTTATTAAAACATTTGTCACCATGTAAAAATTTAAAAAAAAAACTAATGGGCATTTATTTTAATTATTTTTCTAAAAATGAAAAAATATGCAAAAAAAAAAATAAATTAATAAGATTTTTTTATTTTTTATTACGAATTTTCCCAAATAATCTATAAAAAATAATTTTTTTTTAAATTTTAAATTTTATGGTTACCTAAAAAGTACCTACATATTCACTAATGGAAATCAAATCAATGTAGTTATTATTTATTTTAGAAAAAACTTTAGTCAATAAGCCCTTCTTACTTTGAAAATGGGCTAGATTTATGTTTTCTACCCATTTTATTTTTTTTATTTAAAAAAAAAACTAAGGAAACCCTAATTTTCATTTCCTAATATTTGAAATGACTCAAGTTAATATGTTTTTTATCTTTGAAAAAAAAATTAACTACATAACAAGACAATCTTTATTTAAAAAAAAAATAATTTGTAAGAAATATAATTTTATGAAAAAAATGCAATTTTCATGCTATGTCTCCAAAGATGCAATTTTGGTGAGGAAAATATGCAATAATATAATTTATCTAAAAAAATGTGATTTTTCTAAGAAAAAGTGTAATTTTTGTAAAGCTATGCAAAAAAACAAAATATGCATGGATGCAACTTTTCTGTAAAAATATGTAGTTTTATAAAATATGTAGTTTTCTAAAAATATGTGATTTTTGATAAAAAAAAATGTCAAAAACTGTACTTTTCATGATAAATATGCAAGATATGTAGCAACTATAATGTAAATACCTAAAAAAAAACTTAGGTTAATAGCTATTCGATAGTAAATACCTAAAAAAAACTTAGGTTAATAGCTATTCGATACAAACTAATAATAAAGAAAAACTATAAAAAATAACTAGTACTAAATGCCTACATAAAATACAATTAAAGTTAGTAATAGCCTAATAAAATAATGAGGTTTAATAGAATAACATAAAGAAATAATAATATAGAAAAAGGAAAACCCAACATTGAGTTTTATACGAATACGACCTTTTTTCTGAAAAATATTACGGAAAAGGGCTCATTTAAAAAAAAATACGAATACGATACATTGAAGGTATATGTACTAGATATACTTTTGGGGTAATTCATTATAACTAAAGACGCATGTGTTACATGCGCTGTCACTATACCAACTATATAAACCCCAATCTATACAGCTAGATTTTATTCTTACCTATATCAATTTCAGAAATTTTCTAAAACATAAAGAAAACTCAAGAAAACCCGAGAAAACCCATAGTTAAAGTACCTAACCATTTCTTAACATGAGTATACATCTAAAATAGGTAATTATCTATAACTTATAGTCATGATTTATTTTATTTTATTTTTTAATATTACTAGTAATTGACATTATGTAATTTTTTTTAGAATCTTTTTTTACTTAATTACATAGATTTCGTAATCATAGATGTACCGTAAATTGTGTAAATTATTAATACTTCACGAAATTTATTATATGTTGTCTAAATTTAGGAATTTTTTATATTGCAGTACATAAATTATACGAATGTAGGTATGAAAAATATTAGAATATAGGTGAAAATTGTTGTATATATATATATATATATATATATTTGGCGTTTTGATTATGTTGTATTAAATTAAATAGTTAAAGTTAGGGAGTACATGACATAGCTTAATAAGATGACTAAGTACATTTTGTAAAATTATCGCTTAGTATATAGATGAAGTTTTTAATATCATCTAAATATTTGATTCATCGTAGCATTACAGGATGAAAATGGCAAATTACGTGAAAGTTTTGTCTATGCAAGTGGAAATATAGTGATAGGTAGTTGGGGGCTAGAGTATGATAAGGATCTCGTTAAGAAGTTGAAAATTAAGAAAGATTTGAACTTCTCTCATTTTAATCGGAGAATTTGTGGATGCATCGGAGTTGACCTGAGTGGTGTTGAACTCGTATATAGGCATCCCTTTTTCCATGATGCTGGAGTTGTCTCTAAGTTGATAGCCATTAGAGACAATGATAATGTTAAGAATTTCACCGAGATGGCGGAGTCATTTTAGGAAACAGAATATTCAGGAAGTGTACATAAGGTACATTGGGGAATTAAGTGCCCAGCACGAGCATGAAATACTTGAGCCAAACAATCCAACCCTTCCAAATCCTAATATGCACTCAACAATGAACGGTGCGGAGCAAACAAATGTAGATTAGTCAAATAAACCGTACATGGATTTCTCTTAGTACGAGCACGTGAATATCACAGAAGAGCAGCTTGATGAAGCAGTGGCTCCCATTATCAAATATGAAGAGTCTTATGATCTATAAATGTCGATGATGATAAGGAAGATGAGGATGATGGAGATGGTGATGGTGATGGTGATGGTGATGAAGATGATGTTGGCCTAGAAGATGACTATGCAAAAGATTTAGGAGAGGCTTAGGTGAGACCATATGCTATCGAGAGTAGTGTATTGGTCTAACCATTTTGCAGAGACAGCTCGAGTAGGCCCCATCGTCATACCGATGAAGTATTGTTTAGCAGGCAGTTTTAGGACCTTCCACCTATTGGGAGGAGAGGCATGAGGACGCTAAGGAGGCAATCAATTTTGGTAAGACCTACATTAATTACGCTCTAAAAATGTATGAAACTTAGAGGGGGTGGGTTAGCACACATAAATTTATTTCATTTAGCTTCCAAAACAATATTTTCAAGGTTTTAATTGGTATTCGAATGACGAGGATAGGATTGAAGGGAGGAGGAAGGATACATACAGTTGACTTCAGGGGCTGTACTAGCACTTATTAGAAGTGACAAATATATAGGATCCCTTACTATCATACATATGTTACTACTGCGAGCATGAGGGTGGATAACAAATTGGCAATAAGGCCATGGTATAAGTAGGCAAACTAGATAGATTGTTATTGAGCTTATTTCTACCCGATTGGTGATAAGCTTAATTGGTCGCAAATTAGCTTCCCTTATCTCTACCCGAACATTGACTTACTATGAAAGAAAGGTAAATCTAGGCATAAGCGATATCACTTGGAAATGGATGTGTGAGAGTAGTTGGACAAAACTAGATCTAGCACACGTGGGTAGGAAGGACATAATAGGAGGAGGTGTTTGAAGATTAATAGGGCTAGTACATATTCCCTTTTTATCTAAGCATTACATTATAATACATGCATAGGTGTAATGATTAATAAGTTTGTTCTCTTTTTTTTTTTTTTTAGGTGTACTAAACATGCTTGTATGTGTTCGTAGGATAAATAGAGTTGGGATCGATTGATCCACGCATACTTGCAAGGTAGGCTAGTCACCGTTCATAGGCCGTTTAGGAAGGCAAGGTAAGTAATGTAATTATCATTTACAATCAAATATTTATTAAAGATGTGTTACTTGCTAACTTCATTGAATGTTTGTGTAGGAGGCGACCTATGTACTACAAGTTCAGTGCAATGAGATGTTGTTACGTAAGGATGAGCAGGATATTCCTATTCATCTTAGGGTAGAGCCTTACATATGAGAGGTTGGGTTTTGGGGAGTTTATAGGTCCCATTTATTATGTTGGATTGGTATCTAATTACAGCACTTGTTGAGAGATGGAGGCCCAAGATACACATGTTCCACTTACTTGTTGGAGAGGTGACCATCACATTGCAGGATGTAAAGGTCCAAGTTAAACTTCTAGTTGAGGGGTTTGCGATGGTAGGCTGGACAAAGATGGATGATGAGGAGAAATTGCTGGGCGTGAGGCCTACTTAGATTAGGAGTACTCATTTATCTCTGATGTGGTTGCGGGAACACTTCTAGATACTTCCCCATAGGGTAAATGATGAAATGGTCCAATAATACGTACGTACATTCATACTTAACTTGATGGGAGGATTCATGTTTGTAGATAAATCCTCCAGCCTTATTCACCTGATGTTCTTGCCATTTCTGGAGGACTTCTCAATAACTAGGCAATTTAGCTGAGGCGGCACTTGCTTGGCATGGTTGTACCGATAACTGTATTCTACTTTGTCATCCGACGTGCATGAGCTTGGAGGGGCCGCAATTTTACTGCAAGTCTAGGCTTGGGATAGATTCTTACATCTCACCACCATATCCCCCCCCCCCCCCCCTCCAGTCAATATGGGTTTAATATCGACAATGATAGGCTATTGGTAGCTAGATGGAGGGTAATAAAGGATACGACTCAACATCTGATGCATGTCGTAGATGCATACCACATAACATTTGACATGCAGACGATGCAACAAGTATGATATGATAAGTGTATACGACATGCAGTGCATGCGCCTTCACTATACCATATTTGTATATATATATTTTTTTTCAAAACGAGACATTTTCCATAATATTTTTAGAAAAAGAGGCCATATTCGTATAAAACTCCCTAACATCCACCACTTCAATGTAGAAGTGAGTCAGATGGGGCACTTGTATGCTGGTCGGGTTAAGTTCCTAGATGGGGTTAAATTTGGTCATGCTGGTTAGGTCTTCTCCAAGTGTACTGTGGCTTTATGGAGTCTTTTAAGCACCAAGTTAAGCAAGTAATTTGATTTTCATGAGAAAATTACTAGTAAAACTTAGTGTGGTATATGTGCTTCAGCTTGTGGTGGTGATTTGGGTGGTTTTTGTTGGTGGTCAATGGCAATGGTTGTTGAATAACACAAGTGGCAGTAGTTTAATACAAAAGAATGAGATGGTTAGGGGTTATTGAAGGTGGAGAACGTGGTAGAGAAGATGTTTTTATGTTTGGAAGCAGCCATAGCAGATTTGGGCTTACTTGAGATTGCGTTTAGGTCGCGTATGTGGCTGCTGTAGTCATAGGCTTGCTCATAGTGGTATAGTTGGGATTGTGTGGTTAAGCGAGGTTGCTATAATGGTGGTCAGTCATACAATGCGTATAGGTAATGTTTGTTGGCCTATGGTGTTAGGTTCCATGGCGTCATACGTAGATGTTATCTAGGGTCATGTTGGGAGTGCAATGGAGCATAGCCGTCATGGGGGTCTTACGTTGTTGCAGTGCGTCATGTAGTTAGGTGGTTGCAAGATAGAAGGTCGTAAGGTTTGGTGTTGGTTGGGTGGTAGATGTAGGTTGCTTGCTATGTCGGTACATGTGTTAGTGCCAATGAAGATTGGGTTTGCACAACTGTATTGATGCGTGGAGATGATTATTGTTAAGGATGTGTCGTTCGTGCTCAAGTCAGGGTTTTGAAACTATTTTTATAGTTTCAAATATCAAATTTTGTTGTTGTATTTTTTTTTCTATATTAACACACATCAAAATTGGATATATTCTCAATATTCAAATTTATCAAATTCTCTTTTTACAAAGATTTAGCTAAATCTCTATAAGATTTAGATGTTTCATTAATGATTTTTCAAGATTTCTTCCAAATCTGATAAAAAGATAAAGAAGATTTGAATAAATTTGATCAAGATCTAAGCTTATCAGTGTTTTCTCCTTGTTAGAATCAAGTACAATCCAACCTTCTACCTATCCTAGCCCTAAGTCAATGCACTTAGCTAACTTACCTGGACTTTTTCCTTGACATGTCATGCACTTGAATTACATTTAACTTATCACTATCAAACCTAACTTTGACTCAAGCTTTCAAACCCAAGCTCAGCTTAACTCAACTTATTTTAAATTGACCCTAGCCTTTTTATATAGCCCAACATATACATGTCAAGGTTTTTTTAAATTTATTAAATCTTGAGCCTTATTTTAATTAGTCCTGTTATTTTTCAAAATTCAAATTTTAAAAATAAAGCCCATCTTTATGAATTTAAATTTTACTGGACCTTTAAAAAATATATCTTTTTAATGAAGCCCAAATTTTCAAAAGACTCAAAATTTATTAAATTATATGTATATCTTATTATTACCTAACGTGACCTTAAACGACTCACTAACTTGGCTCGGACTCTTTTAACACTTTTTATTTTCAATTCTTTTTGTATTTTTTCAATTTTTTTTTTTTTTGTATTTTCCCTATAAATCTAACCCAACATAAAAAGAAATTAACTTAAAATAAAAGGTCACAAAACTAGGGTATCTACACTCTCCTAACTAACTAAGCATTAGAGGTCCTTACTAGCTATGATATAGGGGATTTTTTGTAGATACCCCAAAAAAGGGGTATCTATACTCTCCTAGCTAACTTGAGCAAAGAAAGTCCCTACTAGCTATGCTACAGGGGATTTTTTGTAAGTCCATCACCGCGCACAGCAAATGAATCGCTAGGAGTTCACATAGGAGTTGTACTTGTGATATCTATCATCACCAACTATCATTCACTTTAATATGGAAATTTGTAAAAGAAGACTAAGTTTATAGAGTTTATGTAGTGCTTAACTTATATTTCAAATATGTATATAAAGACTTCATATTGATAGGCAATTTTGGAATAAAGCTCTTTTAGCCCCAATCTGACCTCACTCTTGCTCTTTGGTGACATGACAAGGCCCATTTTAGTGAAGGCTTAACCCTTAATTAGATTAACCTAGCCTGCTCCTAAGTTAAATCTAAGGTCTGGTCTGACTTGCCCTTAGGTCGAACCCATATCTTCTTCTAATGCAGTATTACGTTTTGTCCCCTTTTAGCAAGTCGACATACTTTACTTAACCCAACCTACCCTTAGGTTGGGTCTTCTATTATATTTCCTTGATATCCATTAGGAGACTTTGCACTTCATATGGTTGTCTCCAACTAAGGATCTTGATGAGAGCTCCTTCAAGCTTATCCCGACCTAGCCTCTATTAGTCTAAGTCGAAGCAGATATGAAGACACCTGTATTTAGGGTAATCTTTAATAAAAAAAAAAAAACTCCAACTTTTAGAAGATATGTATCTATTCAACCAGATACGCTTTCCTATTTGAGAAGATCAAACTCCAAATGTGGAAATACATATCTTTTCTAAAATATCTCAGCATTGTCTCCTATAAATAGGTGATGGGCCCTTAGGTATGATCACCTTCACTACTTTAATCATTATTTTTCTATTTTTTAGAGAGACTCTAACTTGATGTTGGAGTGCTACACCATCTTTGTTTCAATCTCTAGTGAAGATCACAAACAACACTTAAAAAAAAAAAAGTTATAAATGAGGAATCATTATCACTGTGTGTATCCCGTTAGGCACAATTAAGGTTACTTGCAAGGCATATTTGCAAGATAAAAGAACAAGTGTTCACACTAATCAGCAAACCTATATATATGATTACATGCCTATAAGGTTTGTAAAGGAAAATATTAGAAAAATGGTTTGCTATTATTCATTTATTTTTTACTTTTTGCTAGAAAAATCATTAAATTAAAGCCAAAGGAGTCTAATCTTGGGGAATACTCCCCAGATCAGCAAATAACAAGAAAGCAAGCAGCAAAGGAGGTGAAGAAAATCTAACATCCAAATTTTTAGATTTGATCTCGTTTAAACGGAAAAATACAGGAGCAAAAGTTAAGGGATATAAATCTTACAATGTTAAAACATAAACATTATTAGTGAATGAACTTCGATTTTATAAGTTTTACATGGCTTAGAATTCTAAGTACACCTAGATTTGGAGATTTGGGTTTCAATATCATCATGGAATTAATAAGCAAAACTCAATTTATGTCTTTCGATTGGTCATTAGCTTAGAACTCTAAATTTGATACTAAGATAATAAATTCCTCTAGTTTTTGTGACAACTACGACTATCCCCAAATCCTTTAGCTAATCTTATTTGAGTTGATAATGTAATTAAACCAATGCACTTTGTGTAATATGTTTAATATTGTCAATAATACCAATCATTTTCTTTAGAATAAAAAAGGTCAAGCCTCCTATAATTTTTTAACCTCGAAACTGTTGTTTAGAGAACCGTACATTGTAACCATAATGCGTCAAAGACATTGGTATATTTTAAAAAATTACAAGAGATAACAATTATGCTTCCAAAGTTTACTCTGCCAAACAGTTTTTTTTTTGGGGTGGTGGGGGTGTGAATTTGAAAATTTGCCTATCTATTTTGAATTCGGTCATAATTCATTTGCAATTATTGATACTTGTTAGTATCATCAAATCTAGGTCAATTCGTCTAATCCAACAAATTTTGACCCAACTTGAACATAAATCTAACTTGGATCACCTCTTTGGCTCTCACTAACTATGACCCTAATTGGCTCAGTTAACTAAGCAGCTCCAGCCTAGTTTCTATAGGACCTAACCCCGTCCTTTGATTTAGAATGTATTACTTTATGTTTTTATTTTATTTTATTTTATTTTTTTTGAGAATATACCAATTTATTAAGAAAATAAATGTAGATGTATGAAAGCAAAAAGTAAAATGCAAAAAAGCTCTTAATTTTTAAATCTCAAGAATATAAAATATTTATTATTTTATAGGAACATAAATTTTATTATAGTTTTTTTATTAACTTTAATTTAATTTCAATTAGATCCCAACTTGATCGTTTCAATCCTGAACCCATATACATTTCCGTGTTAACCTCCCGATTTGGGTGTGATAAACTTCATTTCTGCAGATCTTCATATTTTAGAAGGAAAGCTTTAGCAGGACATACTACTACTTCATATTTATCACTGATTGTAAAAAATCGAATTAACTTGAATGATAGTTTGGTTCTTTAACCTCCATATTAAGCTCGTTTTAATTTCTTTCCACATGTTAATATCACCGATAAATATATTGATTCAATATACGGTTGTTTACGGTAACAAGTTCACACAAATATTAACTAGTTACAAGCTGAAGCATATATATATATATATATATATATATAACCCAATTAAACATGCAACTTAGTCAAGATTACAAACTCTCCATGGTCTTGTCCAAATATGCATACCCACACACCATGTTGACTTGAAAAAGGGGGGGAAAAAAAAAAGAAAAAGGACCGGCTAAAGAAAGAAGAAAACCTTAAACAACATCACCACATGCAACAACCATAGTTCCGCAGGGTGTACCATTCTAGTCTAAGGAACAGCACTACCTCGCCTTATATATCTAAAACCTAATAAACCCGATGACATTCCATTTTTTCCACTTCCCCGGATATTTGGTCTCCCTCTTCCGTGTCTGTGTCTCTCCTCCATCCATGTCAGCAGCTTGATCCTTTCTCCAATTGTTGTTATTATCACCACCAACATAATACTGAGCGCTCCGGTTCGAGTTCGGGCTTGGATTTGGATCTTGAGAGGAAAAAACCGGAGGTTTTTGAGTGATTAGAAGATTTTTACGCTTATGGTACTTGTTTTTGCTGTAATAAAACTGCTCTATCAAATCAAAGCCTTCTTCGCCGATTTCAGCAAGTGATGGTGGTGCCATGTTTTGGGTGAGTATGTTGGAGATCACTTAAGACACTAGATATACTACACTAGACAGAAGGTGAATGTTTGCTTGATATGAAATGTTAGGAGGCATACTATGCTTGCCTTTATATAGTGCTTGTCCTGTCTCAATGACTTGGAACGTACACCTCCTATATTGTATAGCATTGGAAAAAAATTGGCGGGTATTATTCCGGTGTTTATATATATATATATATATATATATATAAATGGAATCTAAACATTAATAATATATATATATATATATATATATATATTATAGATAGTTTCTAAAATAACTATTACTCGTATTTTATACATATTATATATATCAAAACTTTATAAATATTTATATACTTTATATTACACGAATGAAGTGAAATATTCAATCATATCTTCTTCAAGGCAACAAGCTTTATCATGGGATTATCAATTAATCATACTATACATGAGATAACGAGGTTTGTAAACGAAGGATATAAAAATGGGGTTACAAAATTCATTTACTGTGAAAACTTTTAAAGTTAAGTACCTTTTTAGCGGTATAATATAACTTATTATATTAAAATGACGTTACCGACAATTTTTGTTTGTTGTTTTTTTCTTTTAAGAAAACTTGGTGCTTACGTAATATGATTATCGTCATACCTACGACATAAGCGACGATATTTGCACCGGCCAAGCGATAGGGAATACCTGTAACTGATAGAGTTCGCTTCTTTTACACTATTTGTGAGGAACAAGTTTGGATTTACATTTTGGAGGACTGAATATATTATTTAATTTAGGTATCCTAAAGAAAAATTATCCCCTTTGCCGAAAGTTCAAATTGAAATTAACTTATTTAATGGAAGATTTTGTGATTAATAACTAATTAATAAACTACCCCATCACTAATCCAAACACACAGTATACCAATAAATCTTTTTTATTCAAAAACTCAATATTAAGTGGGTGATATATATAATACATGTTATGCACATACGGTGTAATACGAATAAGATATTAACATATATATGATGTATAAATCATCAATAATAATTAATTTGGAAACTACTTATTTTTTTATTAATTATGTCAACATATTATTTATATTTACATATCATATACACATAATATATAGTGTGGAGTAATACATAATATCTAATGAATTTTATTTTTTCCTGAATTTTTGGCACAATATGAGGCGTTTACCATTAGCCACTGTGGAGATTGCTTGTAAGATCCATTAAAAGAATAAGTATTTTTTTCCCACAACTATGTATTCGAACTACAAAGTTTTGCCAGGGAAATAAAAAGGGTATTCACACGACTTGACTATTTTTTCCCCCGACAACGATGTATTCACACGCCTTGACTATAAGGATCATGATAAAGAAAGGGGTATTCACACTACACAGCAAACCATAATCCCAAACTATAACTAAAATATAAATAGTAAAGCAAAACCTACATATAAACCAATTGATAACATACCAATAAGGTTTGCAAGGGAAATAAAAGGGAAAATGTCTTGCACTCATTCAACTATCATCAATCAAGTTTATACGGACAACAACCACCCTTTCCCAACGAGTTAAAAATGCTTTCGATTATTTTTGCAGTTTATTTCATTTGTAAATTTATATAACAGCAACTTTTGTTATTAGAGTGGACAAAGAAACTTTTATATCGTGTAAAGGATGCTTTCTAAGCCGAAAAGGACGGCTGGTGTCTGACGAAATTAAACATCAGATCATAGTAGCGACACTATGTAATACGTTGCTTTATTCGTAAATTAAATAAATATAAGGCCTAAAATCTGTTAGATCTAATTAACTGTGGTCCTTTCTTTACAAATTTTCCTTAGATAGTGCAGGTAATACCTCAGCATGTGGTAACAGTAACAATAGTGTGAGAGAGATCCTCAACTCAAGTATTTGTTTCATATGATATAAACCCTTAAACTTATCCATATAAATCACTATTTGGATAATTATCTTAAATTATTTTGCTGGGGGATGATTGTGATTTTATCTCTTAAACTATTTATTAGGTACGGAGATATCCGTTCCCTTCAAAACATACTTCGTCTATGCAAAATTTCAGAAAGTATATTTATAACATTTTAAACCGTCAAGCTTCAAACACAATTTAAGAAGGTATCATCATATTTTATTTTTTTTCTTGAAGTTTTGAAGGATAAAACTTAGCCCTTCAATTAATCAACCATGATTAGATTTGGACGAATATATGCCAACATTTTGCACGAATCCATATTTGCGTTAGGACGAAGGTACTCTTGTGGAATCATCGAAAATGTAAGATTAAATGCATAATAAAGATAAATTGCTACGTGTCTTTCAGAAAAGTAACTTATGGTATACACAACACGCTGAAATAATTGAGGGTCTGCTCGTCAGCAGATGGAAAGTTATAATTAATATATGTTTCTACAAAAAAGGGAAAAAAGGATATATATAAATGTTTAAACTCTCACTTCTTGCGTTTAATACTTTATTCTTCTTCCTTAATCACTATTAGATTGAGAGTATCAACGGATTGAATATGATTCATTTTCTTTTTCCTGATTCTGACAGATTTTATTCTTGTTTAAACACATATATTTTTTTTATTATATTATTATAATATTTAAAATTCTGAGATAAATTTTTGATAAACCTACCACTATTTCCATAGCATTATGTTAATTCAAATTGCATGAGGACACATCCTCCTTGGGGCCACGAGTTAAAAGAAGTAAGGTTTTAAAATCAACATCATATGCCGACAAAAGAAATAAATGTAACCAATAACATATCCATGAACAAAGTATACCCTTCACCTAAGCACACCTTACAATCTATTAGAAAATTTATTCCACTTATTTAATATATATAAAACCAAATTCATTATAATAAGACATTCGATGAAAATATAAACATAACAAAACAAATGAAAATATATAAATGAGATAAGAGAGAGGTAGAAGATTTCGATAAAGGTAAGATTAGTAGTAGGGAAAAAAATGAGTTATATAAGAGAGATAAAAAAAAAAACTAGAAATATAGACTTTCAGATAAAAGAGAGATGGAAGCAATGAATATGAAATGTTTTAGATTTAGAATTGTCCCATGAATGATAAGATTATGTTGTCATATATATGTTTATTTCTTCTGCTCTTTTTTGTAGAGCTTAAAACTTATAAGATCGAAATATGATATTGTTTTACATGCATGATTATTATTATTTAATAACTTTTATAGAGTAAGGATACCCTAATTATTGTAACATACATATCTTAGAGTATATGTTTCTGGTTAGGTATATGGTATGAAGACATCACATATATATTTCATCTATAGCAAGAGTAGTTTTTAAAAAATTAAATTCAGAATTTACTTTGTAACATTTAATATCTATTTAAAATGTATCCAATTGAATAGGTTTTATAGAGTTGTCTCTACTGATGATGGTTGTGGAGCTGTCCTCATCATATGCAAAGTAACATTAAGAGTAAAAACTTGTGGGGAATATCCTAATTGCCGAATATGGTTTCACCTGGTTTTGCTCTCACTCATGCAAAGCTCTTAAAAAGTGTATTTACGACATCTCAACAGGATTTTTTTTTTTTTTTTTTTTCTTTCCAGCATCTCAAAAGGTTGCTAAATCGAAAGCTTCAGAAACAATTTAAGAACATATAACATCCGTACATACATCTATATATGTATATGTATATGTATATTAAAGTTTCGAAGGATTAAATTTTGCCTTCTATTAATCTACCATAATTGGATTTGAACGAATGCATACAACGTTAAGTACGAATCCACTTTTGTGGTAGGGGGAAAGTACACTTGTGGAATCATTGAATCTTGAAAGTGGACAAGAGTCTAGCCAGGGAAGGTGTGTGTCGAGGGGGGTGGTGGGTGGGGCGCGGGGGGTGAGGGGATGGTGGATGGATGTGGGCGGTAGGGGTGGGGGAGGCGAATTAAAAGAAGTGCATAAAAATGAAATCTCGGTTTGTTTATGGTGTAAAATATTACCGCGCGCAACATCCCTTTCAAAAAAGTAACTTGTAGCATACGCAAAACACTCGCAAATAATTGAGGGTCAATCAGTCAACAGATGGTAAAGATATAAATATATGATTCTACAAAAAGGGAATAGAGGACATATATATTATATAAATGGTTAGGCTCTCACTTTTTGCATTTAATATCTATTTTTTTCTTTTTTAATAGCTAGTTGGATTTTGAGTATGATGGAATTAAATAGAACCTTTTTTTCCCCTGAATTTTGAATGATTCTACTCATACATCTTTTTTCACAAATGGAGTTTATATAAAATTGATATAATATAATATCTCTATCACATTAGTTAGTGGTGAGCAATGTAGACACTTGATTTTTGCTCATAGTAATTATAATTTTTGTTTTTAGTGTCGTAATTTAAAAAATAATAAAAAATTTAAAAATGATAAAAAAGAAAAAAAAAAGAAAATTGTTGGAAAAAAAATTAAAAAAAAAACTAAAAAAGAAAATATTCGAAAAAATTAATTTGACTGAATCTTAAATAAAAAGTTATCGAAAAAAAAAAACAAATTTGATACGATGACGTTAAATCTAATAAAATTAAGATTTGTAATATTCGAATCTATTTTGGATCTTTATCAATTTATATTCGATTCGATTTGATTCAAAAGATTTGTTTTTGAGTTTTATAAATAGAGGTTGTATGGTGCGAGCAAAAAAAAAAAAAAAAAACAATTACACATTTGTTAAAAATACGCTCAAACCCACCTCTTAGACTAATTCTATAATTGTGCACGTAATAGGACTGGAGATCCAATCTGTTCCCTTTCATCAACTTTGCGTGCTTTACCTTGCAGGTATATAATAGTGGTTATTAATTAATGTCAGTTTGTCTTATTTATTTATTTTATATGCGCAGTTATTTTTAAGACTTGTATTAATTTTTTTTTATTTTTATCATGTCTTTAATTGCTAGTAATTAGTTATAGCATTAGTGTCCAGTGAACATGTTTTAAGTTAAATTTTAGTTTTTTTTTTTTAGATTTCATATTTTCAAAATGACGTTTTTATAAAATTTCATATTTTACAAAATCTCACTCTTTGCATATTTTTATAGATAAAAAAAAAAATCATTTCGATGTTCATAAAATAAAAAAAAAATCTTTAATTGATTTCTTTTTTACAGTGAGACATCTTTTCTATGATTCAGACATCTTTTCTATAATTTAGATTTTTTTTTTCTATAGTTTAAACATCTTTTTCATAGTTTAAACATTTTTTCTATGATTTATACATCTTTTCTATAATTTAGATTCTTTTTCTATGGTTTAAACATCTTTTTCATAGTTTAGATATCTTTTCTATGGTTCAGACATCTTTTCTATAATTTAGATTTTTTTCTATGGTTTAAACATTTTTTTCATGGTTTAGATATATTTTCTATGGTTAGGCATCTTTTCTATGATTTAGGTATCTTTTCTATTATTAGAAAATTTTACTTTTCTTTTCTTTTTTTCTTTTTATGTTTTAAGCATCTTTTTTATATAAAAGATTCATCATGTAGAACATTGCATATTTCATAAAAATTGCATATTTCATAAAATCTTTAGGGTTTTTCTTGAAAATAAAAAAAATTATCACTTAGTTGTTTTTAAATAAAGATCTTAATTTAGGACTTTTCAAAAATTAAGTTTTTAGTTTTTTTTTTAATAATTAGGAATAAAAATTAGGCTTATAGGGATTTTTCTTAATAAAAATAAAATAGTTAATAAAAACATAAATTTAACTAATCATTTTTTTTATAAATAAAACCAATACATTAAAGTTTTTGGAAAAAACTATAATCGTTTGATCCCGGCTAGCGAATATGTAGACACCTTCGGGGTGATGATAAAATATGTAGAAACTTAGGTTTTTTTTCTTTTAATTTTTATTTATTTATTTATTTTTTAATTATTATAGTTAGAAGAATAATCTTAATTTCGGTAAATAAATAGTAATACCCGTTAGGATTTAATAGGTTAGCTCTCAAACTCAGAACCCTCTAATTCTTCATTAAAATTGAAATTAAAGACCAGTAGCTAAATTATAATTAATCAACCCAATTAATTACGGTTTTCTTCTTCTTTTTTTTTTCCCAACTTCGGTCGGGTGGCGACTCCAAAAATTTTTCTAAATAAAAAACCAAAATTTCTTAATTTCTTTAGTTAAGGATTAATATTAAATGAGTTATGGTTTAGTATTAATCGGAAATGGGGAAATCAATTTTAAATAAAAGAAATCGAAAAATCAAGCTCGGCAATTTGGCGGCTCCACTAGAGATTGCTAAAGGGTTAGCCACTAGAAGTTGCCGAAAATAGGATTATTTTTCTTTAAAAAAATAAATAAAAAGATGAAATAATAAAAATAATAAGAAAGAACTTAGGTATGGTATTTATTTATTTATTTTTTACTAACATTTTTTTTGTTGTTACAGTTTATTTAAGGGGATAATTTTGGGGGTTTTACTTTTATTTTGTTTTTCTGCATCATAAATGCATGGTAGATACAGTCAAAACCAGGTTATCTTAGGACCTTATGAAGGAGGCCATTATGTAAGCTTTGAATGTTGTGTGGTAACCACCTTCCGGGGCCGATCAGGCTACCTCACTCAAGTTTAGATGCAACTGCAAAATCGTTGCTTTGAAAAACGTAGTGGTTGCAGAACTTGAGAACTTTTAGAACCTACCCTTTGCATTACACGAAAACTTTTCTTTCAAAAAAAATTTATAAGAACCTATGATGTGGCAAACCTAAATAGATAAAGCTAGTTATGAAGTTGTAGTTGTAATATTTCCTTGTAAATAATTCGTAATAATTCTGTGTAAAGTTTAGAATAGGTGATGATTGTAATTTTGATTTTTTCTTCTTTTTTTTTTTTACATAACTATGGCTAGATCAAGTCAAGGGGCTTCCAAATAGGTCCACATCTACCCACCTCATTGGCCTTAAGAGATACTCTAGATATGATTCCAACTTCTTAGCCCAAATAAGTAAGAATTTATTAAGAATAAAATTAGGCTCATCTTGCCCCTATAAAAGAGCGTTATGAATATTACCTAGTTGCAGACCCTAGTACATCTATTAGGGCTCAAATCTATCACTTTTCGTTTGGGCCCATATCAGTTAAGCCTAACCTTCGTAGAGTAAATAAATAAAAATAATAAAAACAAAAAAAAAAGAAACAAAACAAAACGAATCACACCTATAAAATAATTTCAAGTAGTTATCATTTTGCTTTGTATTCTGCTAGCCAGAAATATTCATTCTTTTGGATAGATTGACTCCTTAGCCTTTATCATTCGGAATAAATATGATTTAGATTTTTATTTTTATTTTTATTTAGCCTTTTTCCTTTAGAATTCCTCATTTATAAATAGACCCTCAGTAATGTTGTTCGAGGTTTGTATATAGAATTCTATGAAAGCAATCCTCTGTAAACATCCATTTACAATCTCATCACTTGGGCTCCGTAACATAAAAGCCTCAACTTTTTCTCTCTCACTCTCTTTCAAAAAAAAGAAGAAGAAGAAGAAGAAGAAGAAAGAGAAAAGAAAGAAAATTTGCTAACGGTTACAAATCCTTATAAGGCTCGGGATAAACATAATTACTTCACCCATTAAGGCAACGAACTTAAATAGACCCACTTGGCCCAAGAAAAAAGAAAGAAATTTGCTAATGGTTACAAATCCTTATAGGGTTTGAGACAAACACAATTACTTTGCCATTAAGGCAACTAACCTACACAGACCCACTTGGCTCGAGAAAATAACCAACAAAACCTGAGCCCTAGCCCATCAAGATAGTTGAACTAACTTAAGACTTGAGCCATCTAGTCCAACCATGAACCGAGTCAAAACACAAAGCCATGAAATACTATCCTAAGCTTGATTCCCGGTACAAACAAAAAGGGCAATTCATTAGTCCCTTCCACTTCAAAAGTTATTAGTTCTAGCCCATTCAAACTCTAAAGAACCTAACCTAAAATCACATATGGAAGCTCAAGGGCATTAAGACCTATAAGTCTGGGACATGGGGCATTTAGTCTTTGAAATTTCACAACTGGGGCATGTTCTAAGGAATTGGGGAGTAAGGTCAATACCCTAAGGTCAATAAATCCTTATGTAAGGAATTAGTAACTCACTTTTAAAAAGTTTTGAATAAAAAGAGGCGAGCTATATCCTATACACTAACCCTTAAACACTTTGAGAGTTAAGAGACATCATAGTGAGGATATTTTGGACTCATTCCTTAAAGGAGGTCCATTTTGAATTTGATACGCAAATCGGAATGAAGTTAGGTATTCATTTTTAAATCCTAAACACAATTATCCTTTGATAACCCCGTTAGATTGATCTGAACTCATTTCAAATGTAAACCTTATCAACAACCACCCCATAGTAGGGCAATTTAGATAGTAGGGTCATTAATTAGGAGAGAAGGATAAAACTAATTTGTGCTTACCTTAGTAATAACAATTCAAAGATAATTTTTGTTTTTGATAAATTTTTCCCTTTGATAAATTTTTCCCTTTGAAAAAGAGCTAACATTTTTTCCAAATACCCTAAAGGTCATACATACCTTAACTAAGCCAATGCACTCTAAACCTATGGATTTAGGGCCTTGATTCATCTAAAGACAAAAACTTGACAAAAGAGATAGTTATTTTTGGGGAGAGAAAAGAAAGAAACGAAAAGAAAAAGAAGAAAAAAGAAAAAGAAAACTAGGAAAAAGGAAAATGAAGAAATACCCAAATATCGAGCTTGAGAAAATCCCCAATCAAAGAAGGCCTAAGTTGCTCTAAAAACAAAAGGCCTTGAATCGTATTCCTAACCAAAAATACAAAACCTCATATTCATTTAGAATCATGTTCTCAACCACAAACCAAAAACTCCATATTTAGTTTAAAATCACACTCCAAATCATGAACATAAACCTTTTCTATCCACTCAATTCTCAAACACAAGACCTTCCCACCCACATTACCTCCCTACTTAAGGCTCTTCCAATTTTGAAGAATAATTTATCTAAGATAAAAATTATTTTTGAAACTAGGGCAAGCGCACATCTAGTTCATTCCTAAGGGTTCTTGACCTGTATCCCTTGGGTTGGACAAAAGCACTTCTTTCAAAATAGGCCCTCTTAATTAACTTCTTTTGAAACCATTTGACCAAAAGCCCAATTTACAATATTGAACCCAAAAAGACCTAACAGATTGATTAGAGCATATCACTTGCAAATTGGATTATAATTTCTAGAATAGTAATCAAGAGTGAAATCCAAACCGAGAGTACGTAAGGAAGTTCTCTTCGACTAGACTAATCATGAGTTTCCTTTTCCTTACGAAATGAATGTTTAAGGCCTATCCAAGAAGCTCATTGTCTAGGTTACAAACTAAGGTAGATATGAGATACCCTCTATGATAATAGCGTTTGTCTTTTAAATAGGAATTTGTATCCGTTAGCAAACTTTTAAGGAAAAAGAAGGAAAAAAGAAAATGAAAAGACATGAAAAGGAGAGAGAGAAAGTGGAGGCTTATTACAAGTTTTTCCATTCATTTTCTAGTCCATTTCATCCATAGTAGCCAAATTTTCAATTCATGTTATAAACAGTTTTCACCAAATTCCTTATTTGTAAATTTCTCAAATCAAGAGTTTTTTTCGAGTCAGCTATGTTCCTTAGTTTTACTTTCAACTGTCAATAGAGTTTAAGCGAGTCAGAAGGGTGCTTACCCTTTATCCGTTTTCTCAAGGATATAGCCAACTCATAGAGTACTGTTTCTATCCATATCTTCTTTAGCACTTCAGTCAGCTTATGGAGTGCTATCCAAATTCATATTTTCATTTAAGGATCTAGCCAGCTTATAAAACGCAATCCTTATCTAAAGTTTCTTAAGCTTCCAGCTGGCTCCTAAAACACAATCCTAATTTATAATCTCTTAGGAAGCTAGCCAGCTCGTGAGTGTAGTCCCAATCCAGAGTTTCATAGGCTCCCAATCACCCAACTCACAGAATGTTGCCTAACTTATAATCTTTTAGGGATTTAGCAAGCTTATGGAGCGCTATCCCAATTTAAAGTTTTCCTCATTTTTAGGTCTTAGCCAGCTCAAAGGGCGCTTTAACCGCCTTGGTTAGTCAGCTCATTAGGGCACAACCAAGTTTCCTCATCTTTAGGTCTTAGTCAGCTCAAAAGGCACTTTGACCGCCTTAGTTAGTCAGCTCATCAGGGCACGACCAAGTTTCTTTATCTTTAGGTTTTAGCCAACTCAAAGGGCGCTTTGACCACCTTAGTTAGTTAGCTCATTAGGGCATGACTAAGTTTCTTCATCTTTAAGTCTTAGCCAGCTCAAAGGGCGCTTGGATTGCCTTGGTTAGTCAGCTCATTAAGGCATGACCAAGTTTCCTCATGTTTTAGGTCTTAACCAGCTTAAAGGACACTTTGACCGCCATGGTTAGTCAGCTCATTAGGGCATGACCAAGTTTCCTCATGTTTTAGGTCTTAACTAGCTCAAAGGGCACTTTGACCGACTTGGTTAGTTAGCTCATTAAGGCACGACCAAGTTTTCTTGTTATCTTTAAGTCTTAGTTAGCTCAAAGGGCGCTCTGATCACCTTGGTTAGTCAGCTCATCAAGGCACGACCAAGTTTCCTCATTTTTAGGTCTTAACTAGCTCAAAGGGTGCTTTAACCGCCTTGGTTAGTTAGCTCATTAGGGCACGACCAACTTTTCTTCTTATCTTTAGGTCTTAGCCAACTCAAAGGGCATTTTGACCGCCTTGATTAGTCAGCTCATTAGGGCATGACCAAGTTTTCTCATTTTTAAGCTTTAGCCAGCTCAAAGGGCGTTTTGACCGCCTTGATTAGTTAGCTCATTAGGACACGACCAAGTTTCTTCATTCATTAGGTCTTAGCCAGCTCAAAGGGTGCTTTGACCGCTTTGGTTAGTTAGCTCATTAGGGTATGACCAAGTTTCCTCACTTGTAGGTCTTAGCCAGCTTAAAGGGCGCTTTGACCGCCTTGATTAATCAGCTCATTTGAGCACGACTAAGTTTCCTTGTTTTTAAGTCTCAGCTAGCTCAAAGGACACTGATAACTCTTATTTTAAATACATTTCACATGATGATTTTATAGTATTTCTCTTACATCTTTGGTTTTCTTTAAAGAAATTAATACTTAATTGGGTAAAATTTTGATTATAAGGTTTAAACACGTTCTTGGATTGAAAACGAAGAAAAGGAATTGAGTTTCACTCAATTTGGAGTTCAAATGAATGAGTTATAAAGATTTGAAGTTACATAAACAATATGAATTTTGGACAGAAAGTTACACAGTCTGAGACACAACTGTGTCCCCAGGCTGTGTCTATCCAGGAAGATTTGCCAAGGTCAAAAAGTTACACAACCTGGGGATACGACTATGTCCCAGGCTGTGTCTGATGACGAAAAAAGGGACTTTACAATACATTATAAAAGGACTTATTAGGGTTTTACACACAAGATTAGAAATTCAAAAGAGAAGAGACTTAAAGAGAAGGAGAAGCAAAAGGCAAAAGCAACATCCAACTTCAAAATTGAAGAGATTTTTCATCAACAAAAGGAGTTTTTCATGTTTTATTTATTGATTTTGTTGCAATTCGTTTTTAGTTTCATTATGATAGCTTAAATTTCTTATATTTAGGATTATGGAATCTAGGGTTTCATGTGACTATTAGATTGATTGATAATTCTTGTTATTTAATTGTTAATTGATATTTCTAGAGTATCAATCTATGATATTAAGCATGAAGATTGAAAAATCACATGTGTAATGAGGTTTTGACATAATTGGAGAGAATTATATGTGTACTTAGAGATAAGATAAATGTTTCTTCCGAAAAGTTGTTCGTTTGTGTGGGAATTTATTATACATTAATGTGATTCTAAATTATATTACTAAGTGAAGAGATTCTGGTAAGTAATTTAGGATTAGGGTTAATATGCTTGAGAAAGGTGTTAACTTTAATTGTGAATCCCTTCGGTAAAAAATAATAGAGATTTAATTGGATACATTTTAAGCGGTCACATGTTAAACACTAGGGGAAATAATTCCTAAATATGTTATTACCTTCTTGAAGTCGTTCTTAATTTTGTCGCTTTCTAAATTGCTTAATCAAGTCTCATAATTAGGTTAGTTTGTTAATTTTATTATTTTTAATTCATTCAACTTATCATTATTTTCTGGTTAGATAATAAAGCTAAGGTTTATATTAGTACTCAAAGTCTCTAAGGGATCGACTTAGACTCACATCCGCCATATTAAAACTGATAGGTACGCTTGCCTGATATCAAGTTTTTAGCGCCGTTGCCGGGGATTTTCGATATTAAGAACACTAGTTGCTTTATTACTTTGACCATTTTTTTTTCTTTTGTTTTCATTGTTTATTTTTATTACTTAGAGCTGCAATTGATTCTATATTTCTTACCCTTGTAGTGCATGACCCAAAGCAACCTAGAAGATTTGGTAGAACTTGATCCTGAAATTGAGAGAACTGTCCTTCAAAATTTGAGATTGCGACCTAGACAAATTTTAGCTACCATAGAAGATGAGTCAATCGTTGAAATCAAGGAAGAGGGTGAAGAGGCCAACACTCAATTCATCGATCAAGAAGATCCACCACACATGGCTAACAATGGTAATGAAACAAATCGGACCATGTCCAACTATTCAAGGCCTACACTTATTGGAGCTGACTCTAGTATCACAAGGCCAACTGTCGCGGCTAATAACTTCCAAATTGCACCCAACATCATACAAATGGTACAACAATATGTTCAGTTTGATGGTCTCCAAGATGAAGATCCTAATGCCCACATCACTAGCTTTTTAGAGATTTGTGATACATTTAAAATCAACAAAGCCACGGATGATGCCATTCGACTGTGGCTATTTCCTTTTTCCTTGAGGGGTAGAGCAAAGCAGTGGTTGAACTCTCTACTACAAAATTCAATCACAACTTAGAATGAATTGATAGAGAAATTTTTAGAGAAATATTTCCCACCTGCAAAGACCACTAAACTTTGAAACGACATTTTTTGTTTTGCCCAATTGGAAGCGAAGACTCTATATGACACTTGGGAGCGGTTCAAGGACTTGCGCAGGATGTGCCCACATTATGGCCTCCCACTATGGATGCAGATTCAAACCTTCTATAATGGTCTCAATTTATCTACAAGATAGATAATTGATACATCCGCAAGAGGTACTTTGAACACAAAGACACCTGAGCAAACACAAAACCTAATTGAAAGAATAGCGATGAAAAATTATTAGTAGGAAAGCACTAGAGCCAAGTAAAAGGTTATGGGAATTTATGATGTGGACTTGACCACTGCTCTGGCAGCCAAGGTAGACCTATTGAGTAAGAAGATTGATGCACTCTCTGTTGGCTCTCAATAAGTACAATTGGATGTAAGTGACTTTGGTATGCAGGGTTATGGAGCACAAGAATAATTGGAACAAGTAGATTATCTAGAAAATCTACCCAAGCAACAAAATAACCCCTACAGCAACACTTATAATCTCGGATGGAGGAATCACCCCTATTTCTCATGGGGAAATCAAAACCAAGGCCAGTAAAAGACCAACTTTGGCCCGCCCGGATTTCAAAAACCATTTCCACCTCCTCTTCCTTAAGAAAAGAAGTCTAGTGTAGAAGAACTTCTCACAAAATATATTCAAGGCAATAAGGCCCGCTTATCCAACATTGAATCATCGTTGAGGAATCAAGAGGCATCTAATCGTAACCTTGAGAACCAAATTGGTCAACTTGCGAAGCTAATCTCTGAAAGACCATAGGGAACATTACCGGGAAATACAGAAACCAATCCAAAGGAACATGTCAAGGCAGTGACACTTCGAAGTGGGAAGGAGTTGCATGCTGAGAGGAAGGTTAGCAAGGAAACTAGTAAGAGCAATGAGAGAATGACAGTAAAGAAAGACGTAGAGTCATCTAAGGCGAAAGAATATCAACTAACCATCCCATATCCCGAAAGACTGAAGCAAGATCGCAATGACCAACAATTCAGTAAGTTCCTTAACCTCTTTAAACAACTGCATATTAACTTATCTCTCATTGATGCCTTGTTACAGATGCAGAAGTATGCTAAGTTCTTGAAAGATTTGTTATCCAACAAGAGGAAGCTTAAGGAGCTTTCTATAGTCATATTGGGTGAAGAATGTTCAGTGATCGTGCAAAATAAGTTGCCCAAGAAGTTTTACAATTCCTTGTCATATTGGTAACTTGTTAGTTGACAAAGCTTTAGCTGATTTAGGTGCTAGCATCAATTTAATGCTTTATAAATTTTTCAAGAAATTAGGATTAAGGGAACCTAAACCCACACGTATGAGCTTGCAATTAGCTGATAGATCTGTGATGTATCCTAGAGGCATTATTAAGGATGTATTAGTCCAAGTGGGTAAATTTATTTTTCTAGTTGACTTTGTAATATTAGACATGGACGAAGATTTTGAGTTGCCCTTTATCCTAGGTAGACCATTTTTAGCTACCACTAGGGCTATCATTGATGTTAGTGATGACAAGCTCATTCTTAGAGTAGGAGATGAAGAGATCATGTTTAAAATTTCTGAAGCTATGAAAAAGTCTGTTGATCAGGATGATACTTTGCTACCTTTTAGATGTTACTGACACTTTTGTTTCAAGTTATATGCAGGAAGTTCTTTTTAAGGATCCGCTGGAGAGTTGCTTGCAATTAGACATGGAAGAAGCTTTGGAAGATCCTATCAAATCCGAGGTAGTAGCCCAATTGGAGGTAAATAAACCTACCTCTATTGAGAAAGGGTTTGAAGAGTTCGAAAAGAGGAAGGAAGCACAATTGAAACCTTCGATTGAGGAGCCACCAGTATTGGAGTTAAAGCAATTACCTAACTACTTGGAATATGCCTTCTTAGAGAAGGACTCCAAATTACTAGTAATTATAGCATCCAATTTAAAAGAAGAACAGATAGAAAGGTTGCTAAAAGTACTCAAGGAGCATAAGAGGGCCCTTGATCCCAATGAGAACGGTAACAGGTTGGCATGTATGTATCGATTATAGAAAGTTAAATGATGCTACACGTAAGGACCATTTCCCCTTACCTTTTGTTGATCAAATGATAGAACGACTAGCTGGACATATGTTTTATTGTTTTCTAGATGGCTTATCTGGTTATTTTCAGATACCTATTGCACCGGAAGATCAAGAGAAGACCACTTTCACTTGTTCTTATGGCACCTTTGCTTACTGTAGAATGCCTTTTGGTCTTTGCAATGCACCTACTACATTCCAACGATGCATGTTAACCATTTTTTATGATTTGATTGAGGACATAATGGAGGTATTTATGGATGATTTTTCAATTTTTGACAACTCATTTGACCATTGTTTGAATAATTTGGACAGGGTACTTACCAGGTGTAAAGAGACCAATCTTGTACTCAACTGGGAGAAGTGCCACTTCATGGTACAAGAGGGTATTGTGCTGGGCCATAAAAAGCTTTTTAGAGCATGTAGGTTTTTATAGGTGATTCATTAAGGACTTCTCAAAAATTGCCCACCCCTTAACTAAGTTATTAGAGAAGGATGTACCTTATGTTTTTTCTCAGGAGTGTTTGAAAGCTTTCAATATCTTTAAAGAGAAACTTACCAATGCTCCAATCATGGTAGTACCTGATTAGGCACTTCCCTTTGAACTTATGTGTAATGCAAGTGATCACGCAATCGGGGCAGTGCTAGGGCAAAGACGAGATAAGTACTTTCAACCAATTCACTATGCTAGAAAAACTCTTATTAATGCTCAGGAGAACTACACTACTACAGAAAAAGAATTGCTAGCAATTGTTTTTGCCTTTAATAAGTTTTACTCTTATTTGCTTCTATCTAAAGTGATTGTTTATACTGATCATTCTGCCCTTAGGTACTTCTTAGCAAAACCAAATGCAAAGCCAAGACTGATTAGGTAAATCTTGTTGCTATAAGAGTTTGATATGGAGATCAAAGACAAAAAAGGCGTTGAGAATTTAGCAGTAAATCACCTATCTCGATTGGAGAATCCAAACTTAGAAACGCTAGATGAGAATGAGATCAAAGATGAATTCCCTAAGGAGCGACTTTATGCCATCGGTCAGGTAAGTGATATGGAAATTCCTTAGTTCGTGAATATCGCCAATTTTTTTAGCTGCTAGGATTATACCGAAAGGACTTCCACACCAGCAAAAGAAGAAATTTTTTTCTAATGTAAAACATTATTTTTGGGATGATCCTTACCTGTTTAAAGTATATGCAGATCATGTAATTCATATGTGTGTACCGCACCTCGAAGCATGGAGAATTTTGAGACACTGTCATTCGGGGCCCACGGGTAGGCATCATAATGCCAATAGGACAGCTCATAAGGTGTTAGAGGCTGGATTTTATTGGCCTACCTTATTCAAAGATATCCAGATATGTTAAGATTTGTGATCGTTGTCAATGAGTGGGAAATATATCTCGTTGGGATGAAATGCCACAAAACCCTATTATCGAGGTTGAGGTATTCGATGTGTAGGGGATTGATTTCATGGGTCCTTTCCCGAACTCTAATGGAAATAAATATATCTTAGTAGTTATTAACTACGTCTCTAAGTGGGTAGAAGCTAAAGCCCTACTTACTAATGATGCTAGGGTAGTAAAAAAATTCTTGAGAGGCATATTTTCTTGATTTGGCACCCCTAAGACAATTATAAGTGATAGGGGAACATACTTTTGTAATGCCCAACTCAACTAAGTGTTGAAAAGTTATGGTGTTACACATAGAATAGCCACCCAGTACTATCCCCAAAGTAGTGGCCAAGTGGAAGTTGCTAATCGCGATCTTAAGCGAATTCTTGAAAAAACCATAGAGTATCATAGGAGAGATTGGTCAGAAAAGTTAGATGATGCTCTATGAGCACACAAAACTGCTTACAAAACTCCACTAGGGACCACACCCTACTGATTTGTATATGGGAAGGCTTGTCATTTACCGATAGAGATTGAACATAAGGCTTATTGGGCAATTAAGAGTGCTAATGTTGATTTTGAGCGTGCAGGTTCTCATAGGAAACTTCAATTGAATGAGCTAGAGGAATGGAGAGCGAAAGCATATGAGAACTCCAAATTATACAAAGAAAGGGCCAAAAAGTACCACGATCAGCAAATCAAACAAGGTTGACAATTTAAAGAAGACAATCATGTCCTTTTATATAATTCTCGCCTTCATTTATTCCTAGGAAAGTTGAAATCTAGGTGGTCTAGCCAATTTACAATTACACAAGTTTTCCCATATGGGACTATTGAAGTTACACACCCGGAGAAAGGCACATTTAAGGTAAATGGGCAACGATTGAAGTTATATTTGAGTAGAAACTTGGAGCATGTTGGACAAGAGGAGTTTTATCTCCACCCGACAAAACAATCATGAGCTACAATCATATCCCGTCGAGCTATCAACGTTAACTATAGCGCTTCTTGGGAGGCAACTCATGTCTAACTTTACTCATACTTTAGTTCTTTTAGTTTATTTCATTTTATTTTTTTTCTTTGATCTAGTTTCACTTTGCTTCTTTTATTTGTTTCAATTTTAGTCATAAACTTTTCTTTTTAGTTTCATTTTTTTTTCTCTTTAGTTTTCTTTGTCTTATTTTTGTAGTTTAAGTACTTTTATTTCTTTAAGTTTCTTTTATTTTTAAATTCATGAATTTAGGCTTTAAAAAAAAAATAGAACATAAAGTTATACGGGCATGGGACACAACCGTGTCCTAGCCCGTGCCCATCCAGGCCCCTTCAATGACCTGTCACTATAGAAAGTTACATGGGCGTGGGACACGGTTGTGTCCCAGCCTGTATGTGCCTACTACATCCTTCGAAAACAGAGAGCTACACGGGCGTGGGATACGGTTGTGTCCCAGCTCGTGTGCACCCAGTATTAATGCGCGAACACAAAGAGTTACACGGGCGTAGGACACGGTTGTGTCCTAGCCCGTGTGTGCCCACTACATCCCCTAAACACAGAGAGTTACACGGGCGTGGGACACAGTTGTATCCTAGCCCATATGCGCCCAGGTAAGGCACCAAAAACAGAGAGTTACAAGGGCATGGGACACAGTCGTATCCCAGCTCGTATCTGCCTAACACCCACACAATTTAGTACACGCCCTGCACAATTTATTAAAACACACACACACCCTCTTAAACACTTACAAACATCCACACATATTCATTTCACATTTCATCTTCTCTCTATCTTCTCCTTACGTTCCTGATCCAAGTAAGTTCTCCTAATTTTTTTCTATCCTCTCTTGTTTATGCTTTGTTTTCATTATTGTTTAGGCATGCTTAAGTAACCGCAATTTAGGTCTTTTGTGAATTGGTCCATGAATTTTGTCTGCAAATTTACTTGTTTTTTTATTCTTTCATGATAGATTTACACATTTGCCTTGTGTTGATAGATTTCAATGCCTTTATGATGCCTCTTCTGGTTAGATATTCCTGTATGATCTCTCCAATCCGAATTCTGTTTGCTAATTCGATGATCATTATTTAATTACGCCAGTTAGGGTAGCATTGTGAGAGTGATTTTAGGACATTTAGCGTCTTTAATGTGTTGGGACGCTTTCTTTTCAAGTTGATTGTAATGTAATGTGTCTAATGTATAATTAGTTGGATGAATTTGCTAGCCATTTCTTTTACACTAACTAGTTTTTTGGATATACTCTACATGTTTGTTTAAATGTCCCAATGAGAATTCTTTCAATATTCCTCACAGTTACTCCTTTATAACCCTGTCTTAGTTTGACCTAAGTGTGGCAAGGATATGCGTTTTTGATTTGGTTTAGTCTTTCTTCTCAGGTAGTCAATGGTAAATCACACAAAGCTTACCGTTCAAAGAAAATCCAAGTATGCAGCATCATCTTCAACGTAAGAAGGTGCCATTGTTGAACCATTAGCCACTCTCCCTCTGATAGAGCACCCAATGCTTCAATTCAAAGAGGAATACCAATCGCAACGCTATAATTTACTTAAAAACAAGCCCTTCAATGACACCCTTCATTTGGATTGGGATATTCTCGCTCAATTGGAGCTCACAACGGAAATGAAGGAACTATTGGAAGGAACCATTTAGGAGCAATTTTTATCTCTTGAAGCTCCAGTTTATAACGAGCTGACATTGGAGTTTTTATGTACATATAAACTCGATAAAGAGAGTGCTAGTGGAATGAGCCCCAAACGCAAACTCCATTTCACTTTGAGTGGCCACCCTTTCTACATGACAATAACTTAATTGGGCAAATATCTCGGTCTTTATGAGGATAAATACATACGGACAGAAGAGTTCCAACGTTTAACATGTCGTTTTCCACATGGAGTAACACCAGGGACGTTTTGGAACGAAATTACTGTTGGTGATGCTTATAACCCAGCAAAGAGTAAGGCTTCTCAATTGGTCAAACCTGAATATCATGTTCTTCATTGGCTCTTTGCACATACATTGACTGGCCGAGGCCTCAGCACCAGTATGGTTTCCAATAAGGATTGCCTCTATTTGTATAGTGTTATTCATAAATACCTAATTAATCTAGCCATTGAGCTAGCTGAACTTTTCAGCCACCAAGCAACCATTATACTGAAGAAAGGGCATATTTGTTGTGGCCCCTATACCACCTTACTAGTGCAGGCCATGCGGACTAAGGTTTTCGTTTGGCCCTCGCTTACCTTTGTTACTCAAGTCACTCCTATGCGACTTAATTCATTCCAACTCATGAACTTTTTACCAACGAGACGTCAAGGTCAACACTCACGCAGCACATCTCGAGGCCAAACGTCTTCAACAAGCTTTAAGGACAAATTTGATATGTTGATCACTAAGGTTCGTTATATCCGAGAAAGTGTGGATAAACTTCATATCCACCAAGACAAATTGGAAAAATTTCTCAAGATGAAAGAGTCGGATGCAAATGATAAGGATAGTGAAAGTGAGGAAGAGGATGATGAGGGTAGTGTAGAGGCAGATGGGGGTTATGAAGAGGATGTTGAGGGTAGTGAAGAAGACGATGTCACGCCTCGAACAAGAAGAGTCATAACAGTCCCGCCGTGTAAGCTAATCTAAGATAGAAGCTAACCTCACAGCTGCTATCGTAGACGCAGTTCACACAAGATGCACAACTCAACCAGCTTGAAACGTCTGTTCTGACACCTGTTATTAACCAAACATGTGGAAGAGCTTTTACAAGTTACTTATTCTATACTACCTACTATTTAGTATCATAACAGTATTTAAACAAACATTTCACGTTCAAAGGTAAAGTTTACAATCAAAGTTTATTAAAAACGATGGGTTTTGCAGTCTATATACAATAAGTTAGAAAACTAGTGGGCTCCCTGGGAATTTCCAATTAGTTTTCCTCAAAACTTAAAGACAAAGTCAAGAGCTCAAGTTCAGTTAATTCCTCGATCCTCACTTTCCCACACAGCAGCACACTAACCTAGGAACGGTGGTACCTGAACATCTTGCCTTCACTCAACACCTGCAAAAGAGTCTGTAGGGATATGAGCATAACTAGTTCAGTAAGTGGGGCGGAGTCAGAAGAGTACTATACAATCACAACTAAGGTTAATAATCATGATGAAATGCAATGCAATCACTCAAATGAAACATCACATAGTGTTAACCAGTCCACTATGAGGTTAGAGAAATTTCATCCACTCCAACCTGGATTAAGGAGTTTTATTGTGACTCAAGTTAGACCAAACCCGGGCTTGTGCAATGAAGAACACCCTCCTCCCATGACTGTCTTCGAACTACGGCCCCCAACCTTGCCGCGACCCCCTCACCTGTCACTTAGTTCGACTAAAGATGGGGAAAGGACCATTTCAGCTATCCTCATCGAAGGAAGTCGGTATTTGGCCTAACACTCTTAATCGTTTTCCCCTAACGAGTGATTATGCATGTCAAATTACATTTTAGTCGAATAACCGTTAGTGTTAATTAAGGGTGATCAACAAGTTCACACAATATGAAATCCATGCAAATATGCAGAACAGTATACTAAAGAGTTAAACTCCTGTCACAACTGAGTATCATTCACACACATAGCATGCGTATAATCATCTAACTACAAACACAACCAGAAGTACTCTTGGGTCTCCAGATATTATAAATAGCACCCAAACAGCGGTGAAGCCACAACCCCAACTTACTTGTTTAGATGTTCGCTATTACTGACTTGAATTGTCAACCGTCTTTGTATTGGAAGGTCCTAATTACACAAAAGGCCCAAATTCAGTTTTCGTAATAATTACGAAAACATTAGGGTTTTATCTAAAATGGTTATATATATATATATATATATTATTTCCATAATATACCGTTATGTTATCACTATATATCGAATTAAATTATTAATTATTGATACTGTACATCATATATACTATTACGTGTTATATATCGTTTCGATTGCATCGAAACGTACTTTTTATTTATAAATTCACGTTTTAATTCCGGTAAGGTTACCGAAACATGTATACTCTTAAATATGATATAGTCTTGAGCTAAATTACTTAAGGTTATCCGATTTCAATAAAATTAGTGCCATTGATTTCGTATAGACCTAACGATACGTTTTACGAATCCTGTTTCTAGAGGTTGCTTTTAACGGGTAGTTTAAGTTTTTAATACAATCATACATAATTATATAAAAATGATCGTATTATACGTAATTTACATTATTAAATTATATTTTATCTAATTTGTCCTTATATTCCTTATATTGTAACAATATGAGTATTATTTAATTCTAATATACCTAAAGTGTATCCCGATCAAAAAATATTAATAAATAAAATAAAAATTTCCATTAATCCAATCTGATCAGCAATCCTTTATATAGCTTTTATTTAATTTATTTTAGCCTATTAATATTACAAATACACCCCGACTTGTAATTTAAGCTATTTTCCTTAATAAATTCGTAATAAATAGTTTGGGTTACCAAATAATTCCCCGAAAATTTCTATAGGATTCTAAAAATATAGGAAATTTAGTTATCACTTGGTTTCAAGTTTCCGACCTATTGCCTATATTTTCATATTGACGATTTTACCCCTAAATTATGATAAATTATCCAATTATAATTCTTTTAGCACCAAATTAATTTCAATCTGACTCAATACTGTTACTATTTATTATAGATCAGTACATGTCCATTTCATCAATTAATTTCAAAATTTCCCATTAAATTCATAATTTCAGCCTATTTTCAAGCTAATTCCAGGCCTAAAAATGCAATAAATATTAAAATTATTCAAATAAAAATTTGGGCTACATAGCAATTACCTATATATCATACACATCCTACACAAAAATTTTCAGCTAGAAACAACATCATATAGTACATTTATTTCACAAATATAAATTCGGGTGAATTATAGATTTCTTAATAAAGCATATTAAATATTACGAATTTTTCAAAAATAAAAATATCACATGAAAGCATGTCTAAAATAACCTAAGTGCAATTTTTTTCATAATTTTCTGGGCAGATTTACTATTTTTTTAGAAATTATTGAAAAATAGGGTAGGAAATTGACCTTGGTGTTCTTGGGTGCTCCGGTGGCCGGCGGCGGTTGGGTGGTTGTCGGATAGCCTGCGTGGTGGGTGGACCGTGTGGGGTTGATTGGGTTTCACAGTAGAACCACTTTAGGTTAGGGTTCTACACTTTCACTACTTTTTTCTGTTTTTTCTAAATTTGTTTTTTTTTCCACAATTTTTTCTAATTTTTCTTTCTAAGTATTTTTGATTCCAAACTGCTAAAACTTTCATATCTGATGGTGTTGGCTTTTTATAATGCCTCAACGTTGGTTAAGGGATTTTTTTTTAATTATTTTATATTTTCTTTTCTAATTTCTTTTTGTTTTCCTAAGCATGAGGTGTCCTTTTGTTGATGAATTGCTTTTTGAATCAGCAATTCTTCTCCTTCTGCAGCAGCTACGTAGATTTCCAGCAAGCTCCAATGTATTTAGGATAAGTATTGTTAATTATTTAATTAAATATGTACAGTATATGTTAGGATTTAATTAGTATATAAGTATATACCCTATATAAATAACATGTGAAATATATAACTTTACTCATATAATTAAGTTTCTAGCATATCTTTTATTGTTAGGATATGTTCTAAAATTAATTTCATGAATTCAACACAATAAATATATAATTACACAATTTAGGGTTAATTTACGGGTATAATTATTATTTATACCGGGTATACTTGAAAAATTACGTGTATTTTTATATAGTAAATTATACTACATTATCTCATTTTATAGCTCAATTAACTTATCTCTAAGTTCTCGTTGCAATCTAAGTTCAATTTTAGGAGTTCCGAACATTTTAGTGTTTAATTAAATATTCCAATTTCTAAGGGCAAAATTGGGATTTCGGGTCATTATTACTAAAATCTAACTTCACTGTAATATCTCGACTAACTTTTTTATTCTAATCGCAAAGTTTGGGCTCAATTGGATAAGTTTTCCTAAAAGCGCTAAATCTAAGCTCGATTGTCCTAAACTCAATTTTGGGAGCTTACAAACGATGATGAAACCATGGCGGAGGCACCATCTGATGAGAATGATGGAGAGACGGATTCTGATCCCTCTTCTTAGTTCATTTTTTTTGTTGTTGTTTTTAGTTGGCCAAGGCATGTGCAATCAAACATGTAATGACGATGGCTTCCTAGTTATGGTCTTCTTCACATTATTTTCTATTGGCAGGGAAATATTAGTTTCTTTTTGAATACACGTATTTCCTATTTCCCTATGATGTTTTTTCTTGTTTGATATCTTGCTATTGTGCTTTCTTAGTCGTACATTGAGAACAATGTACGTTATTAAATATAGGGAAGGGATATATATGAATTTGTTACTGTTTAGGAGACTAATTATTCATAATTGACCCAATTAATTTTTAAGTTAACTTGCAATAGGTGATTAACCAGTGTTGGGCCAAATCAACTGTATCATCTTGATCATTATTGATCTTATTATACTTTATTAGAATTGATTAGTCAAATCTGTGAAGGGCAAAGTTACGAGTTATTTAGCTTGGGACTCTAAGACTTGAGATTAGAACAACATCATTAGTTGAGAGTTAATCATGGTTATTTTCAAATTTACTTTTATGTATACCTTTCTTTTAGAAATTTTTAGAGCCCTATAATTTTTAGCAAGCAAACAAATAAATGAAATTCTCCTTTTGAGAAACCTTTGAAAAATCACAATAATTGGAGGTAAAAAAAAAAGTAATAACAACTGTATGAATAGAAAAAAATTGGTAAGGATTTGTCTTGGTCCGTTAGAAGAGCAAGATTAAGTCTCAATGCTAATACTAATGAAAAAATTGGTATGGATCGACCTTAGTCGGTCAGAAGAGCAAGGTTCTTTCCCGCTATCAATATAAGGGATAAGTTGGTATGGATCGGTCTTGATCCGTTAGAAGAGTGAGGTTCTTTCTCTCTACCAACACAATTGTACTTAAATAAAGTAAATTTAAAAAACCTCCCAACAAAAGCATAAACTAGGGGAATGATTAGAGGATGAGTGGATGTAAAATGTGTTTGTTTTGGATTATGGTGCTTGGTGAGATTGAAGAGAGAATTATATACACTTTAGTCAAATGAACAAAATTTTTATGACTCTTTCCCAGTTGGTAAGATGTTAAATCTAATTTCTAGTTTAAGAATCCTTGGTTAAATGACTTGGGTAAACTTTGACTTCCATAAATTAATTAATGAACTCTAGTATTAAGTATTATTAAAGCATTCAAATATAGTCAGGTGAAATTATGACATTGTTAAGGGTGAAATTGATTGATTTTATTATTGCAAGTTAATTGAAAATGATTTTCTTACTTTTCTTCAGGTCAAGTGTATTCGTTCACTGGTTTCCTAAGTAGTGAGAAATTTTGTTTAGCGTTTCTTGTCTCAAAATTTTTTTTTTTTTATTTATCTGCTTGAGAACAAGCAAATGCTCAAGTGTGGGGGAAATTTGATAACTCTTATTTTAAATACATTTCACATGGTAATTTTATAGTATTTCCCTTACATGTTTGGTTTTCTTTAAAGAAATTGATACTTAATTGAGTAAAATTTTGATTTCAAGGTTTAAACGCGTTCCTGGATTAAAAACGAAGAAAAGAAATCGAGTTTCACTCAATTTGGAGTTCAAATGAATGAGTTATGAAGTTTTAAAGTTACATAAACAATATGAATTTTGGTTAGAAAGTTACATAGTCTGAGACACAACTGTGTCCCTAAGCTGTGTCCATTCAGGAAGATTTGCCAAGGTTAGAAAGTTACACGACATAGGGATACGACTATGTCCCAAGCTGTATCTGGTGATGAAAAAAGGGACTTTACAATACATTATAAAAAGACTTATTAGGGTTTCATATACAAGATTGGACATTCAAAAGAGAAGAGACTTGAGGAGAAGGAGAAGCAAAAGGCGAAAGCAACATCCAACTTCAAGATTGAAGAGATTTTTCATTAACAAAAGGAGTTTTTCATGTTTTATTTATTGATTTTGTTGCAATTCGTTTTTAGTTTCATTATGATAGCTTAAAATTCTTGTATTTAGGATTATGGAACCTAGGATTTCATGTGACTATTAGATTGATTGATAAATTTCAATAAAATTTCTATCTTTTCTTAATTCAATTATGTTATTTAATTGTTAATTGATATTTCTAGAGTATCAATCCATGATATTATGCGTGATGATTGAGAAATCACATGTGTAATGAGATCTTGATATAATTGGAGAGAATTACGTGTGTACTTAGAGATAAGATACATGTTTCTTCCGGAAACTTGTTTGTTTATGTATCAATTCATTATACATTAATGCGATTCTAAATTATATTATTTAGTGAAGAGATTCCGGTAAATAATTTAAGATTAGGGTTAATATGCTTGAGAAAGGTATTAACTTTAATTGTGAATCCCTCCGGTCAAGAATAATAGAGATTTAATTGGATACATTTAAGTGGTCACATGTTAAACATTAGGGGAAATAATTCCTAAATACGTTATTACCTTGTTGAAGTCGTTCTTAATTTTGTCACTTTCTAAATTGCTTAATCAAGTCTCATAATTAGGTTAGTTTATTAATTTTAGTATTTTTAATTCATTCAACCCATCACCATTTTTCGGTTAGATAATAAAGCTAAGATTAATATTAGTACTCAAAGTCTCTAAGGGATCGACTCAGACTCACATCCGCTATATTAAAACTGATAGGTGCACTTGCCTGATATCAGGTGCTTTGACCGCCTTGGTTAGTCAGCTCATTAGAGCATGACCAAGTTTCCTTGTTTTTAGATTTTAGCTAGCTCAAACGGTACTTTGACCACCTTGGTTAATCAGCTCATCAGGGTACGACCAAGTTTTCCTTGTTTTTAGGTCTTGGCCAGCTCAAAGGGTGCTTTGACCACTTTAGTTAGTCGACTCATTCGGGTACGATCAAGTTTCTTTATCTTTAGGTCTTAGCCAACTTAAAGGGCGCTTTGACCGCCTTAGTTAGTCAGCTTATTATGATACGACCAAGTTTCCTCATCTTTAGGTCTTAGCCAACTCAAAGGGCGTTTTGACAGCCTTAGTTAGTCAGCTTATTAGGATACGACCAAGTTTCCTCATCTTTAGGTCTTAGTCAACTCAAAGGGCGTTTTGACAGCCTTAGTTAGTCAACTCATTAGAGCACGGCCAAGTTCTCATTATTCTTTTTAGGGATTCTTATCAGCCCACAAGAGCGCTACCCTCGCTATTCTTTGTTTCAAACTAATCATCGTCAAGTGTCCTAACGCTCCTTAGGATAAAATTGTCCTAAGGCAAAAACGGTGTCACTTTTGTCTTTATAGTAAAATTTTATTCAAACTTCACCAGAAAGAAGAGCAGCTGTAGACACTCGATTTTTGCCCATAATAGTTATAATTTTTGTTTTTAAGGTTGTAATTTAGAAAATAATAAAAAAATTGAAAAATGATAAAAAAGACAAAAAAAAAAAAAGAAAATTGTTAGAAAAAAAAACTAAAAAAGAAAAATTCGAAAAAATTAATTTGACGGAATCTTGACTAAATAGTTGTCGAAAAAAAAAAAACAAATCTGATACGATGACGTTAAATTAATAAAATCAAGATTTGTAAGATTCAAATCTATTTTGGATTTTTATCAATTTATATTCGATTCGATTTGATTCGATTCAAAAGATTTGTTTTCGAGTTTTATAAATAGGGGTTGCATGGTGTGTGCCAAAAAAGAACAATTACACATTTGTTAAAAACAGCTCGAACTCACTCCTTAGACCAATTCTATAGTTGTGCGCACAATAGGACTAGAGATCCAATCTGTTCCCTTTCATTAGCTTTGCGTGCTTTGCCTTGCAGGTATATAATAGTGGTTTTTAATTATTATCTATAATTTGTCTTATTTATTTATTTTATATGCGCAGTTATTTTTAAGACTTGTACAAATTTTTTTTTTATTTTTATTATGTCTTTAATTTCTAGTAATTAGTTATAGCATTAGTGTCTAGTGAACATGTGTTAAGTTAAATTTTAGTCTTTTTTTTTTTAGATTTCATATTTTCAAAATGACGTTTTTATAAAATCTCATATTATACAAAATCTCATTCTTTGCATATTGTATTAATTTATAAAAATTGTATTAGGCATGTTAAGGTCTTTTAGATAAAAAAAAATCATTTGGATGTTCATAAAATAAAAAAAAAATCTTTAATTGATTTTTTTTTTTTTTTACAGTGAGACATCTTTTCTATAATTTAGATTTTTTTTTCTATAGTTTAAACATCTTTTTCATAGTTTAAACATTTTTTTTCATGATTTAGACATCTTTTCTATGGTTTAGATATCTTTTCTATAATTTAGATTTTTTTTTCTATGGTTTAAACATCTTTTTCATAGTTTAGACATTTTTTTTGTGATTCAGACATATTTAGATTTTTTTCTATGGTTTAAACATTTTTTTTCATAGTTTAGACATCTTTTCTATGGTTAGGCATTTTTTTTATGGCTAGGCATCTTTTCTATGATTAGGAAATTTTTTTTTTCTTTTTATGTTTTAAGCATTTTTTCTATATAAAAGATTCATCATATAGAACATTGCATATTTCATAAAATCTTTAAGGTTTTTCTTGAAAATTAAAAAAAATTATCACTTAGTTGTTTTTAAATAAAAATCTTAATTTGGGACTTTTCAAAAATTAGGTTTTTAGGTTTTTTTTTTTATAATTAGGAATAAAAATTAGGCTTCTAAGGATTTTTCTTAATAAAAATAAAATGGTTAATAAAAACGCAAATTCAACCAATCATTTTTTTTATAAATAGAACCAACGCATTAAAGTTTTCGGAAAGAACTACAATCGTCTGATCCTAGTTAACAAGTACGTAGGCATCTTTAAGGCAACGATAAAAATATGTAGAAATTTAAGTTTTTCTTTTTCTTTTAATTTATTTATTTTTTAATTATTATAGTTAGAAGAATAATCCTAATTTCAGTAAATAGATAGTGATATTTGTTAAGGTTTAATAAATTAGCCCCCGAACTCGGAACCCCTGGTTTTTTTTATTAAAATTGAAATTAAGGACCGATAGTTAAATTGTAATCAATCAACCTAATTGATTATGGTTTTCTTCTTTTTCCCCAATTCTGATCGGGTGGCGAGTTCAAAATTTTTTCTAAATAAAAAATTGAAATTTCCTAATTTCTTTAGTCGATGATTAATATTAAATGGGTTATGGTTTAGTATTAATCGAAAATAGGGAAATTAATTTTAAATAAAAGAAATCGAAAAATCAAGCTCGATAAGCAGGTACATGGCATGAGGCTAGGGCCATGCTGTGCCATAATCTATAGGTACAATTTCACAAATTTTAAATCAGTATTTATCTTATAATACTTTAAAACCTTTATCTTATAATACTTATAAGGTATAAGGTATTATGAGAAATCTGTAAAGTTTTCTATTATATTTTTATAATGTCAAAATTCTAAAGTATCGGGAACCTAAAGTTATCAATATTTCCATAATATCATGTTAATTCAAATTGCATGAGGGCATACTCTCCACAAGTTTAGAAAGGTGACATTATAAATTCCACATCATATAACATGGTGGATAAAAATGACATTTCAAAATAAAAGTAAAAAAAGATCGCATCCATGATAAAACATATCCACCACTTAAGTTGACCTTGCAAATAAAGTTTAGTCTACTATGTATAACACGAAATACATTATTAGATAATATTACAAAAACAACATTCAGTAAAACATAATAGAACAAAAAAAAAAAAATGAAAGTGTAGAAACAAGACAAGATAGAAGCAAATGATATGGGTAAATGTAACGTTAGTAATTGGAAAGTAATGGAATAAGATAGATAGAAAATAGAATTGTAGAAATAAGATAAGAGGGATGGAAGAAATGAAGTAATAAATGTTATAGGTTTAGGTTTGTCTTATGATGATGAGGTTAGATTATAGTTTGTTTGTTTATTTCTTTAATTCCTTTTATGTAGAACTTAAATCTTACAAGATTGACATAGGATATTATTATACATTCATTGTTATTGTTTAATAATTTTTATATGGTAAGTCAAGGAACCATGGAACTTATATATTTTAGAGTTAGGTTTTAGGGGTGAAAGTAGATTTCCAAAATTTATACACAAAATCATATTATAGCTTTCAATATCTACTAAAAATCTATTCAATTGTGCGAGATGTTCTATTATATTATAAGATATAAATCGAAGGGGATTATGTTGTTGATGGTTCCATAGTAGGTACGTGGAGTTGTCCTTCTCATTGGGTTTTGAACCCTAGATGCTTCATTGTATATTCATCCTAGCTATTATAGATTTCCAACATGTAACCGCAAACATCTACTAGGTATTTACGGTGTCCTCCAAAGATAATTTTCGGATGTTTAAATTTTTTTTTTTAAATATGGAGAGGTGAATTCGAATTTTACTTTTATCCCGATAGAAAATCAGTAATAATACCATAGATTATAATGATCTTAATCCAAATGTTTAAGTTAACGAGGATAAAAGAATGCATACATGTAACATATCAGAGGAGAAACTTATGACAATTACCCAAATATAGTTTCACCTAATATCACTATTTATTAGGTATGAACACACACTTTATCTTTTAAAATATGCTTTTACATATGCAAAGCTTTTAAAAGTGCATTTACAATATCCAAAACGATTTTTTTCTTTTTTTAATTTTTTTTCTTTCTTTCTTTTTTTTTTTTTCTTTTTTTTTGCCAAAGGAGAACATTATTGATACTCCGAAAAGATCAAACAACAAAAGTCAGGGAGAAAATATAACATGTTTTTCTTAGAAGTTTTTAAGGTATAATATCTTTTTCTTGATTAACCCCCAAAATATATATATATATATATATATTTCTTAAATATTTTGGAGGTTAGAACTTAGCCGTTTATTAATCAACCATAATTGGATTTGGACGAATTCATACCAACGTTATGCACGAATCCATATTTGGGTTAGGGGGAAAGTAGGTACGTGGAATCATTGAAAATGAATAAGAATCGCTGGAAAAAGCATAAAGATAAAATTCCATTCTGCTTTTGGTGTAAAATATAGCAAAAGGTAACTTGTAGTATACACAACACACTAGAATAATTGAGGGTCGACCGGTCAATACACCGGAAGGATATAAACATATATTTCTATAGAAAAAGGGAATAAAGGATATATATATACATATATATATATATATATATTATGGTTAAACTCTCACTTCTTGCATTTTATATTGAACTTTTTTCTAATCACTACTTGATTAGAAGTATAACCCGATCGAATGTGATTCTTCTCCCTGATTTTGAATGACTGTAATCTTATTTATTGGACATATAATTTTTTTTTTCTTTTTAACAAATTGAGTTCATTTAACATTGATACGATATATATAGTCTATCTCCATCTTATCAGTTGATAAAAAAGCCAAAATGTATTGATTCGTAATGTATGGATATGAAATTTTTTTTTTTAAAGGCCTACAGGCATCAATTTGCAAAATGTTGAAAATGCATACACCGATACTATGATTTAAAAAAAAATATTGTGTAAGTATTTCTTCGAATTGATATTTTTGATAAACAAATAAGTAAATTGCAAATTATTTGGGTTAAAAAAAATTAGGTTAACTTTAATGGTTGAGAAATGATAGCTATAAATAAATTATAAAATATAAAAGAACTAGCATAAGATACTGATAACATATTGTCAATAATTTCCAATAAATTAAATAATCCATATCGTTAATAATTTTCATAACTAAGTACCCTAAAATTATCAAAAATAAGTTTTTGGCATAAATATTTGAAATCCATAAAATAATAGGGAGTTATGTCATATAACTTGCGGTGTTTCGAGGCCTTCAAAAGAATGGGTGATAAAAATAATAATAATCGTTTATTATTATACTACCTAGTTGGTGCCTTTCAAATTGGTATTTAGCTTTTTTTTTTTTTTTTTCCTCATTCCAGTCATTATTTGATCCCACAAATACAAATTTTGAAAAATTATTATATATTCAAATTATAATCGCCCCTTTTATTTTAAATTTGCAATTATTAAATCTTCATCAAAATGCAAAACTTAGAAAAATGCTTATGGATGATTTTAGTTCTTGTAAGGAGTGATTGAGAATACTGACCGAACAATTGAGGTGCTTGCCAAAAGGTACATGTAAACTTTAAGAAGGCATCAAAATCTAAAATTGTTTCAATATGGTTACTTTGGTACTTAAATTAATAAGGTGTTGAGAAGAAAGTAAGGAGAGTAAATGAGTGTAACAAAGGCTTAATAATGTATGATAAATGTGGATGCTTTACTCGAGTGCCTCATAGGTGATGAGGCTAAGCCAGCTAAGGAAAGTAAATTTTGGCATTTAAGGGCATTCCATGTATTTAGTGGAAATGGACTAGAGACAGTTGTCTTCTTTCCCTTTTTGCTCAACGGCTCCCGGGCACCATGACTAGAGCTTTATGTGTTGAGCCTAACGAACCTAGAACTAAAGGCCCAAGTTCTCAAAGATCCTCTTTTGGTCAGGTTGAAGTCATGTTGGATACTTAAGGGAGGTCGGTAAGGCATTTTTTTTTACTTGGCCTCACTTCTATGAGAGATATTCATGCGGGTAGTAGGTTTGCTTAGAAAGGAAGGTCAAACTAAGCCTCTAAAGCTTGGCTCACCCTTTAATTTATATCTAAAAAAGTTTATCAATATTTATTTAAACTAATTTTTTACAAAATGACTATATATGAATTTAAACTTTCAAATTTTTGCTACTTTATATTCAAACTTTATTAATTTATTTATTTTTAAAATTAGTGCTTATGCCTGGTGATTCAATACATCATTTTATAATATATTTTATCATTTTATAATATATTTTTTCCTTTTGAATTGTACAAAGTACCTTTTTATAGATAATTCAATTATGCTGTTCAAAACAAATTTTCAAAAATTGAGGGATATAGCTTTACACTCGATCTCCACAAGAGATAACATTATAGCCCTGTTTAGCAATTTATTTAATATATATAGGTGGAAAGCAAATGAGTTTGAGATGTAATCTTAGAGACTTGGAGAAATTTTGAAATTTTCATGGTGCATGAACATGATGGGATAAAAAAATTTTAAATAAATTATTGTTATTCTCTTTAGTAAGAGTAATGAGAACTCAAAGAAGGGATATGTATCTTATGTGTTTGTAGGCCCATATGGATTGTAAAAGTGAAGTCATATGGGCATATGAGACTGATATAATAAATATCATGTCAACACTAATTAAAAACTTTTTGGCCAAGTAAATGGGGAAAAAAAAAGTCGACTTAAATATTCATGACTTTTAATCTCAATTATTATAAGTGATATCAAAGTCAACCCCTTTAGAAGATGAACAATTTACAAACTATTTTGACTAAATTTAGGGAAAAAAAAGGGTCTTAAGTTATAGGGAGTATCATTAAGGTGTGACTTTTGGCATACTTTTAAGATGACTTCTATATTAAAAAGGTAGGAATTAATCCAATCGTACATAAAAAGGGAAAAGAATTTGGTTGACTTGTAAAGTCATGCTATAGAGCATCCCCTGTTTAAGAAGGGGAGATTGTCATACCCATGTGCTTATAGTGCTACATAGATTATGGGAGAAAAGTTGTACTAGTTTGTTAAGCCTACCATTTCGGTTTTCGTTTATTTTTCATAACCCAATTTATATCAAACCTTATACTTCTTCGATATAAACCCTTGACTAAGAATTAGTAAAAATCTTATTCTTTCAATTTTGAAAACTTTTTGTAATTATCACTCGACCAGAGTTAGGAAAAGATAAAGTTAGGATCAATTGGATGGATTGATTCTTACCTAACTATCAGTCTACAAGAAAATCAATTTTATAAAAAAACTAACTTTTAAAAACTAGTGATTCTTAGATTTGAGGGATATCCTATTAAACTCTAATATGTACTACTATAACCTTTCAAATTTAGATTTATTTTTTAATATGCCCTTATAATTTGAAATAATACCTGTTATTTTTTAAGTAAAGAAAACAATAAATTATGTTTATTTATAAAAAGAATAAATAAAAAATAATTATTATTTAAAAGGGGGAAAATTAATTTTTTTTTCATACTTTAAGTCATCCTATAATTACGTACGAATGTCTACATATCCTCTATTTGAATTAGACTTTCGTAGTTCATTTTGAAAATTTAACTATGTTGATTAATTTTATTTTGAAAATCAACTAAGTTTATGTCTCTTGGTTATTTTTTTTTTTCATTTTAAGAAAAAGTTTAAAATAGGATCCAAATTTTTTCAAATGTTTATTTTCGCGAAAATTTTAAAAGAAATCCTAAATTTGAAGAAAGGTTCATTTGCTTTATTTATTTGAAAAATGGATTTTTCTAATTAATAAAACTTCTTCTTTTTTTCATTTTTTTTTATTTAACCAAAACATGGTTAAAATAAAAATAAAATAGCAAAGCTTTTCTTTCTCTTTTTTTCTTTTTTTCTTTCTTTTTTTTTTTTACAATAGGATAAAAAATTAAAGAAAAGAAAAAAAAATACATATATACCATGCAAAAGAAAGAGAAGGAAAACAAATAATACATAAAAGGATTAGACCTAGGTAGCTAGCTTGTGTATGGGCTAGAAATTAGAGCAAATTTAGGTCAGGTAGGTCGGTTTGGAGTAAGGGATCCAGGTTTGGTCATATGCACAGGACATGCACACCAAGAAGGAGAAGAACAACAATGTTGGGGTTACTTGATTGAGGAGATTCTAGGCCAAATTCTTAGTAGGGAAAAATGTTTTCATGCATGTTTTATTGGACTTAGGGGGTGTAGGAGCAATGCCATGGTGTTTGGTGTTGGTTTTGGTGGTGTTTGAAGAATGATATGGTGGTAGCCAATGCTTAGGGAGGTTGCTGGAGGTGCAAGAATGATGTGGCTAAGGGTTTTCAACCATCATGAAGTTAGCCATAGTGGTGTTTTGCGTTAATTCATGGTAGAGGGAGATAAGGCTTTATTGTAGCAGTTTGAATGGAGGGGTTAAAGATAGCAGCAAAGTGTATATGAGGGAGTGTTAGAGAGCTTGGGAACTAGGGGATTCGGCTGTAGTGGTGATTGTGTTTGAAAGGCTTCAAATTGAAATCAATCCTAGAGAGGAAGGGTATCACAACAACAAATGGTAGAGAGAGAAAGTTTAGATTCAAGCTTTACAAATGTGTTTTCAGTGGTTCTTGGTGATCTAATGGCCTTCCTAAACCCCCTTTTAACTTTTAAGCTCAAAGAAGTTACGAGAAACAATCTAATGCATTGAATTTGAAAATTAAAGTAAATGGATTTTGATTGCTTTAAATTTCGAATTCCATAAAAAGATCACAATTGAATTAAAATCATTGACCAAAATGTATTCCTTAAGCCTCATTATTGCTTAATGCATCATTTAGAGGCTTTAAAAGCAATCATAATGGCTTGAATCAAGCTTGGTCAAGATTCGAGCTTTAACTCGGGTCCAAGTTTTCTTGAATTTTTAATGTCGATTTAATGCTTAAGATGCTTGTATCTAGATGCGTTTTTTATCCTAATCCTTAATACCTTAAGTTTACTTCATGATTTCACCATTAATTTGGTGAAATTGTGAAGAAACAAGGGTAATAAATGGATTAAAAGTAGTTGACCATACTAGGTTTAAGGTGAACAAGGCTTGAGAAAAGAGCTTAAAAAGCTAGAGAAATTGATAGAAAAGATTTAAATCAAATATGTACAGTATGTGCATACATACTTAGCTTGGCATGTATACTACACGTACGGATTGAAAGTTGAAACAAGTGTTGAGTGCTTACATATGTATTGTGGGCTTTGACTTACATGCAAGGCTTTTAGCCTTGACCTATTTCATATGGACTAAGTTGTACCTGGTCAAACCTCCCTTTACCACTTTTTTTAATACATAAAATGAAAAAGAAAGAAAGAGGAAAATAAAGATATATAAATAAATAACTAAAATTAAACCTTAAATGACTGACTCTAGATAAGTTACATATGTACATGTTGAAATTATTTTGATTTTCAAACTAAATCTAATTTAACGGTTCTAAGATCATTTATTCAAAAATTAATTTTAACTTAAATGGGGTCCAAATATTTTATAAAAAATTTCAAAATAATCTAAAACCATTAAATTACATGTATGCACTTTGACCCTAAAATAATTTAAAAAACAAAACAACTCATTCAACTTAATGACACTAAAAAAGACCTAGTGCTTTTATTTTCCTAAAAATTGTATTATTCCTAAATTTTATTTTTTTTGTATTTTTTTCATCTTTTAATTTTTTTAATTAGGAAATATTAAGCTATAAAGGGTGGGGGGGAATGAGGTGTTTATATGGTTTATAAGACTGATGTAGTAAATTTCATGTTAATACAAACTAATAACTTTTAGGCTAAATAATTGAAATGACTATTATTACTTGTTGGCTTATTTATTCACTACTTTTGGCTTAAATGCTTCATCGACTAAACTTTAATAGTATTTCCTTTCCTCTTCATCTACATACGACCAATAAGAATGGGTCATATGTTCTAAATTAATCAAAATACTATTATTAGGTATAAAAGATTTTTGGTTTTTCTTTCCTTAATACTACTCAATACAAAAAGTTGCAAATTGCATATCTTAATTACAAAAATATACTTGTTGATAAGGTATTTTAGATATAAGCTCTAACCTTAGGCCAACCACTCCAAAGTATGGGTTAAGTTCGCATAGGCCCAATATGACCTCTTAGCCTATTCGAGCTACCTATAGCCTATTGCCCATAGTAAGACTTGAGCCAAGTGTCTAAGAGTTCCAATGACCTTACTAAAGACCATGCTAAGTTACTAGCTGCAAGTTCGGCCTAATTAAAACGAAAACCTTAGAGCTCTATTGGCCATACACTTTAGGCCTAGCCCAAGAGTTCAAATAGAGACTATAGAGGGATAGCTTAATAGATAAAGAAATTTAATAACTATTGTTAGGTATATCCCATGGAATCCAAAATAGATCTCAAAGCCCCGATCCCTTTCGTAAAGTGGCTTGACCAATTTTTGATAAATAGAGTACTTAGTCTCTTGATAACAAATCCCAACTTTTACATACTTTCACTTGCTATATCCCCTCCTTTTATAGATTCATGTTGATTTAAACATTGGAATGGTTATACTGAAACACCAACCTTCGATACCCCCTATAGCCTAATTTTCCTTATTTTGCAAGTGACCAGCCATACTTCAAGATCAAGAAACAACAATACTTTTTTTTTTTTTTTTTTTAGTTTAAAGTATTTATCAATGAAATAGAATATATAAAAACTCAATCCTTTTTATCCTCTTAAGCCTCTACATATAATCAAGGTCATTATAATTTAATGGTATAAATATCAGTCTCCTAATAGGATCGACTCAATTCAAATCCTCATCTCCCAAGTTATAACATGCAATATTGTTAGAAAAAAGAAATGAACACAAGTAATATCTAACTCCACCATTATCCCCTTGTTATGTTTAAACCCTCTCTCTCTCTCTCTCTTGCAAAAGAAGCACCATAATTTCATAGGCATCAATGTGCTTTGAGATATTGATAATAGTTGAAGTCTTCTCCAATGGAATTCAACATTGTTGAGAGAAATTCAAGAGTATACGTATCCTAAACCTAGAGGACATGATTACTTCTTGTGTATCCTTATATGCTATAAGTAAATGCAATGCTTACCTAAGGTCTCTAAGTTTTTTTTTTATCTAAAGTCTTTTAATAACCTAAATGTTTTTAAAAATAAGTCCCAAATTTGGATAAGCTGTGGAACCTAGTAATTACTCGGTTTAGATAAAATGCTCCAACATAAGCTATCATAATTGTTAACCATATGCAATATAATACATGTTTTAGTTTTTTTGCATACTAAAACTAATATATATTTTTCTTTTAACACAAACTCATGACTTGTTTTTAATCACTATTTGTTAATATTAGTTAAAAGATGCATATCAACTCTTAATTGGTCCATGATAATTGATTACACTAAATAAATTTATCTAATTAAGTAATTTAATAAAAGAAGAAATTACATAAGAAAATTAAAAAGAAATGAAAATGGTTTTGAAACCTTAAGATGCTAACATGATTAATGAGAAATTATTTATGCCTTGTTATAAGCAACCAATGGATAAAACTTACCATATGATAGGAACAGAATCTAAACCCATTATGAAAATTATATGTATGACTTTCAATCGTCTCTCATAATTTATTTTAGAAAGAGATTACTTGTTACAATAAGAAAGATGAGCTCACTTGAGGTCATGTTGAATTTTGAGTTAGTTGTGAAATGAAAGATCTAAAAGCAAAATACTAAATATCTAAATTATGTGAATTTTGCACTCAATCCTAAAGATGAAATCAAAACCTAGCCTTAATTTTACCAATTAATTTGACTTAAGTTGTAAAATTAAAGATTCACTAAATAAAAATTTAACCTTTGTATGATGTCTTATGTTAAGTGAAGTTCCATATAGACTATAAAAGAGAATTGTATTGATTTATAGGCCATGGTGATAAATATTTTGTCAACACTAATTAAAAACTTTTTGGATAGGTGGTTAAAAAGGTTCATTAGTATTTATTAACCTGGTTATTCGCTGCTTTTGATTTGGAGTATTACAAATAGTATCGTAAACAATTTGTAGGTGGACGATTCTAGAACTCTTTTGACTCAATTTAGAGAAAAAGTCCAAGGAAGGTAGGGAGTACCATCAGGATGTAACTCTTGACATGTTTTTAGAATGGCATATAGGTTGAAGGTGGTAGTGATGAATTGAATTGTATACCAAAAGGAGAAAAAAAAAACTTGGCCTAATTGTAAGGTCTTGTAATAAGGACATCGCTTGTTTAGAGGAAGATTATGATACCTTATGTTAAGTGAAGTCCCACATGAGTTATAAGAGAAAATTTGTATTAATTTAATAAAAAAAAAACTCATTAATGCTTATTGGATTAGTTATTCGTTACTTTTGGCTTGGGGTACTATATTTTGATTCAACTATCTTAGGACTCTAATCTTAAATAGTGAAAATGCAATTAACTTACATAATAGGATTTTAGATACATGGTTAAAAACCTTAAAAACACAATATTTATAAGATAAACTAAAAGTGATCAAGTAAAATTTTCAAACTAAACACTTCATAGAGAAATCCCTATTTAATCATAACTGAGACCCTAGACCTTACCTAAGGTAAAAGTTTAGAGTAAAAAGTGGGAAACCAAGGCAAAATTGAGCTAAGTTAACTTAGGTGATCTACCATTGTATTATACCTGTGTTGATCATTGTCAAGCCTGGTTTTTTTCTCCAGGTTTTTTAAATTAGTTATTCTTTAAATCGATCAATATTAAATTATATCCATTTAATACTAACCTTCGACTAGGTTTTGAAAAAAAAAAAACTAATTTTTTAGTATCTTGAAAATGCTTTGGTGTCGCCATTCAATTGGAGTCGGGAAAAAGAGTTAAGTTATAACCAATTGAGTGGATTGATTATAACTTAGCTATTAGTTTAATAGCAAAAACTAATTTTATAAAACGGTTATAGAAACCAAAGATCTGAATTCAGGGGTTCGGAATTTAAATCCTTATGGATATCATTAACTTTCCAAATTTAATTTCAACCTTAAAAATCACTTTTCAATTCTATAAAACAGAACTCATTTATTTATTAATTGAATTGGACAATTTGAGTAATCTAAACTAAATAAGGAAACTAGTTTATTTATTTATTTTTTACTGTCACCTTGTAAGTGCCTACATACCCGATATTCGAGTCAAATGTATGTAATTCTTTTTTTTTTTATAAAACTCTTAATGGGTTGAGTTTGTTTTAATTTGAAAATATGCCAGATTTACATTTTTAACCCAATTTAGTTTATTTAAGGAAATTTCTAAAAAAAAGGGTTATAAATTGGAACTTTTATTTTTTTGAAAAATTCTAAAAGGGCCTAATTTTGAACATAGGTTAATTTATTTTGCTTATTTGATTGGAAATTTGGTTTTTCTGAGTGATAAGACAATTTGTTTATTCACTAACTTATTTATTTAGTTTTATTTTTATTATTATCTTATTTATTTTATTATTTTATCTATTTCTATGAAACTAACAAAAAAACTATTCTTTTTTCTTTTTTCTTTTTATCTTTTTTCTTGCTTTTCTTTTATTCCTTTTTGTTTTTATCTTTCTTTTTTCCTTTTTTTTTCCCTTTTTTTATTACATTTACATTCAAAATGAAATAAATAAATAAAGAAAATAAATACAAAACCAGAAAACAAAACAAAGAAAGCAAATGAATAAGGTCGGACTAAAGACTAGATCAGGCACGCGAGTCAAACTTTGGATCCAGGTCTAGCTTTAATGTCTTCAATAGTGGCGAAAGGCGGTTCAGGCTAATTTAGTGGCCACAGTGAGTAGGGAAAAGGGGATTTGTGAGTTTCTTATTGGGCTTATGAGGGGTAAGGAGGATGCCGTAGCTTGGAGTGGTCGTTTTGCGATGGTTCGTCGTTGGTCAGACACGGTAGTGGTTGGGTAGTGTCGTCGGGAGTTGCTAAGTGTGTAATAGAGGTTTGGACTTGGTCTTTGGGATGCTGCAAGCTTAGTGGAGGTGTTGTTTCAGCTCAATATGGAGGTCAAGATGGTGTTTCAAACTCGAGGTTGTGGTGGACTAAGGTTTGGTGGCTATGGTTATGGTTAGGTTGGAGAGTTAGGAGGCTAAGGAAGTTAGATGAATGGTTAGTTTTGCTCAAGGTTAAGTAAAGAGAGAGAGTGTGTGTCGCTAGAGAGAGAAAGAACTTGAATGAGAGTTTGGAGAGGATTGTGAGATGATTTTGATGCTCATGTGTGATCGGGAGAGTCCAATTTATAGTAATTCAAGTTGGCTTAAGCTTGGAAAGTCCATCAATGGGGAATTGAACATGAATACGTGATTCCAAAATTCTATCTTTTTTTCGATCTTAGGAGCTTGATTTGAATGCCCAAATGCATGAGTTTGGATGTGTTCTTGGGTTTTATTTAAAGTACGTCATGTGGTGAACAAGATTAAACCAAGAAATCATACGTATATGTATGGAACTTTCATAGAACATTGAGTCAAAGTGAGGGGGGTAAGCTAGTTCTTGGATGGGAAAGAGGAGGAAGTTAAGGTAAAGGGAAAGAAAAAGAAGGGAAAGTGCTGACGTGGCGCTAACATAGCACCACATTAGCCATGTCATCCAATCCTAGGGTACCATGTATTGAATAGTGACATGTTGTAGCTGATGTGGCACCACATGGCATGTAACATGGTGCCACATCAGCATTAGCCAATTTGAGGCTACCTCGTATCTGGACACATGGTACGATAAAGCCCTGACATGTAGTAGTACCTAATGTAGCAATATATCAGTTGACAAAAATAAAAGGGCTTCACATACCTTTGCCAAAATTCGAACCCTTAACCTTTAAGTAATACTCAATGCCATGCTCATGTGCTTATTCATTAGGCCATTGGCGTGTGCCTTATCCATATAAATTACATATATAGGCTAGGTTAGCTTGAGCTAGATTCAAATCTAAATCCAAGTTTAACGGTCCTTTCCTTAAATTTATTTAAATTAAGAAATCTATTCTATTAAACTACTTAAAAATTTCATTATTTTCTAAATTCCTTATTTTTTTTTCTATTTTTGTGACTTTTCAATTTTCCTAAATTTTTCCATTATTTTACATTTCTTCTAAATTTCTTTTTTTTTTGGATTTTCTTTAATTTTCTATTTTTGTGTTTTTCTTGATTTAGGACCCCTTATCTTATTGAAATGAAATAAAATAAAATAAAATAAAATGAGTAAAAATTGGGTGTCTACAATCATATTAAACAAAGAGTCAGCTACCTTAAACATGTTGCGAACTACTTTTACTACGTTGTCAACCACAACAATCCCTAGTTAACTACTTCTTCACTAAGGTTAATCTTAGTATGGTATTTCTCCTTCCTACTGCACCAAGTGGTTTATTGCAAAAATAATTTGCAAGAGAGAAGTCACATTTACATATTTTAATTATGATTTACATATATATTTATATTTATACATATAATTCATTTATCTTTATTTTTATCATGAGTTTTAGGGTATTTGGCCTACTTTTTATATGGACTAAAAAAATTTGGCTCAAACCCATTTAAAAAAAGGGTTAAACAGGCTAACTCATAAGTCAAAACTCATTTGCAAACCTCTAGTTTGAATCATCAACCATTTTATACTTCTTGTGACTTCCTAAGTCTGCTTTTCTACAAGGATGCCTTGTTAGCTTGTCCTCCATTTCACTTTAGGTCACTGGATTATTTATTGGGAAAAGTACAAATTGAATCCCCAATGTTTGTCACTACATCATTTGATGTGAATGAAATGTCAATTGCAAGTTACGACAATTGAATCATCGGAAGAAGGGAAAGAAGAAGTTAGAAACTAGTCAGTCTCATCTAGAAGTGAGTCTTAGAGATGCTTAGAAGCGTAGTTGGTCAAAAGACTCAAATGCTAAAAGTAGATCAAAAGCCTTGAATTGAGAAGCTTATTTCTACCTTTCTTCAATTATTATCAATCTATTTTGCAAAGCCATAACTTTTCACATATAAAGGTTTATGGAACTCATAACATATCACTAAAGACTGATTTGAGTTTACTTTTAGATAAACCAAACACTACACCATTTAGGTTATTTAAGAAGGTGAATTTTCTAGTTTTAGCAAGATATCATGTAGATTAAGGATTTCTTTGTAAATCTATGGAGTTCATTTGGGTTATTTCTTTCTTAGGGTTGTAAGATTATAAATACCCTAAGATCATTTGTAATTTTAATCATTTGATAGCAATACAATTTTTTTTCTTCTATAATTACATCTATCTCATTACATACTACATCAGTTGGTATCAAAGCAGGTTATTGACTAGTGACAATGGCAATTGTCCTCATGATAATGTCCAAAAGGCTTAGATCTTAGTTTTAGGAGGCAGTGGGTGGGTGGGTGAGATGGAGGTTTGAAATTGGAAATGCATTACATTGTTTGGAGCAATAAATAGACTACAAATTCCAGCATTTCAAATAAGCGCCTTGAGGAGATTACAAACTATCTCAATGGTCTAAGAATTGATATACGTAAGAGGTAGCATGACAATAAAAACTAGGGGTTGACATGGCTCATAGTGACACTATTAACAAGCTTACTCCTGTTTGAAGGAAGTATGCCTATAACCAAGATGATGATTTTGAGGATTCGGATGGATATGAATTGCCTAGATATGGTAGAGGGCAACTTATCAAGGTTATAGAAAGAGAAAGGCCTATGGTGGAGAGCATAGGGATTTTGAAGATTTCAAATAAAAGGTAGATATTCCTTACTTCAGTAGAAGTTTAAGAATAGAGGAGTGATGAGTGTAAATTTAAATACATCCATTATGTTATTTCCCTAAATATCTTGAGTTATTTCTATTTAATTTCATTGAATTTGTTATTGATTTGAGTCATTTCTTGATTTCAAGACTCAAATGAAGCAATAAGGCCAAAAGGTAGTAGTTTAGACAATTTTTTGAAGGAATTTACACTTATTTTGAAGGATGAGTTAAGGATAGCAAGTGTCGTTCATAATTTGTCTAAGGATTAAGTGAAGAGGAAGGCTATGGTCAATCTTCATGACCGTACTCCTTGGACATGAAGCCCTCGTCATTAATTTCCAATTGAACTTTAAGATTTTTTAGTCAAGTATAAGACAATGGTCCAACATTATGCCCCATGTTTTGTACTCATGATCCTATCATCATCAATTTCAAGACAATTTCTTAAAGAATTATTACAAGGAGAAGTCCATGCTCAGACTCTATAGCTATATACTTACCTATGGACTTCCCATGATTTTAAAATACTTGTAATTTGAAGATTCTTTCATCTAGACGATATAAATAGATGAGTAGCATGATAAGTTTTTAGAATTTCTCCAGTTAGGACAACCGAGCTTCATAGTGATATTTCGTCATTTACTCAATCTGATGATGAAACAATACATGATGCTTGGGATCATTTTAAGGAATTACTTAGAAAGTATCCTAATCGTGCTCTTCTACTTTAGATGCATGTACATGCTTTCTATAATGGATTAAATTTTGGTACTAAGTAGTTTATTAATACATATGTAAGTAGAACATTAAATTAGGAGACACCTAATGAAGCCTATGCTTTGTTCAAAAGTTTAGCTATGAACAGTTATCATTGGGAAGGTGCTAAACCCAATAAGAAGTTAGGCATGGCAGGTGTTGAATCTACCATAACCTTAGCAACCATGGTGAATGCCTTAAATAAAAGGTTAGATCTTACCCTATATTAGCATAACCTTCTATGATGTCTGGCTTAGTTAACCCAGGAGGATATATGGAACCATGTTATCAAAGACTAGTTAATAATTTTATGAATCAATGGGGTTTTCAACATATTCCTTACCACGACCATGAAGAATGGGGTAGGGATTGCCTTTCATATGCAAGTGATTATTTTTATGCGACTCAACCAAGGAATGTTAATATTTCCTTATGGATTTCAAGCTCCTTCTCAAAGAGAGGAGAATTCAAGATTGGAAGAAATATTCACTAAGTATATACAGAGCAACAATGCTAGGTTGTTAAGTATCAAAAAGTAGATAGAACAACTCTTCAAGATCTCAGTCAAGAAACAACCAATGCCTTCACCATAGGCTCAAGCTAATGTTGTAACCTTGAGAAGTATTAAGAAATTGCAAGTTGTTGAGTAGCTTAAGAAGTCCTAAGTCAACCAAGAACCAATAACATAGGAGCTGAAAGATAAAGTCACAAAAACTTCAAAATCGTCTAGGGAAGAACTAAAACCCTGGAAGGTTAAAGAGTACAAACCACCTACTCCATACCCTTAGAGGTTAAGGAAGGAATGCTTAGATGAGTAGCATGATAAGTTTCTTTTATTTATTTAACCATTTACACACTAATTTACCATTTATGGAGGCTTTATTGCAAATACCAAATATGTAAAGTACTTAAAAGAGCTAATCTCCAACAAGAAGAAATTAGAGGAATTATCTATGGTTATGTTTAGCAAGGAGTGTTTTTCTATCCTTCAAAACAAGCTTCCCATAAAGCTACAGGATCAGGGGAGCTTTTACTATTCCTTATTGGAAACTTATCTATTAAGAAAGCATTAGCCGATTTAGATATTAGTATAAATTTAATGCTTTATAATTTGTTTAAACAACTAAGCCTAGGTGAACCTAAACCAACTCAAATAAGTTTACAACTATCTGATAGATCAGTAAAATATCCTAGGGTATAATTGAAGATGTGCTTGTTAAAGTAGATAAATTTATTTTTCCTATTAATTTTGTTATTTTAGACATTGATGAGTACATTGAAACACTAATCATCTTAGGTAAGCCCTTTTTAGTTACAATCAAAGCTACAATAGATGTTAGCGATGGTAAGTTTACATTAAAGGTAGGAGAAGAAGAGATGATAATTAAAATACAAAAAGGTCATGAAAAAGTGTGCTAAATAGGATGATACATGTTTTAGTCTTGATGCTATTGACTCTTCGGTGTCTAATACTTTGCATGAATTACTATCCAAAGATCCTTTAGATTCATATTTGAAACAGGGAATCCAAGAGGAGCCATCCAATGATCTAAACATAGCTGATGTAGAATCTCAATTAGAATCCAATCCTTCAACTATGGAGCAAAGGTTTGAACAAGTAAAAGAAGGAAAATTGAAAACTTATATCAGAGCAAGATGTCGACCGGTGACAATGGCAATTTTCCTTGTGACAATGTTAAAAGGCTCAATCTTAGTTTATGGGGGTGAAATTGAAAACACATTACATTGTTTGGAGCAACGTCTAGAGCAACAGATAGACTGCAAATTCTAGTGTTTCAAATAAGCACATTAAGGAGATTATAGATTGTCTTAATGGTCTAGGAATTAGCTACCAGAGTTAGAATTGAAGCAATTACCAAACTATCTAGAGTATGCCTTCATAGAGAAGAACTCAAAACTACCCGTGATATTATCCTCAAAGTTACCCACCTAACTAAACAAGAAACTTCTAAGCATACAAAAGTATCACAATAGAGCAATTGACTGGAAGATTTTCAACATTAAGGGAATTAGCCCCTCATTCTACACTCACATAATTATTTTAGAAGAAGGTCACAAACCTATAGTACAACCACAAAGGTGCTTGAACTTGAATATGAAGGTAGTTAAGCTAGAAGTGATTAAGCTTCTGGATGCAAGTATGATTTATCCTATTTCTAATAGCTCTTGTGTTAGTTCTGTGCAAGTTGTAGATAAAAAGAGAAGCATGATGGTGGTACCAAATGAGTTGATCCTGATGAGAGTAGTTACAAGTTGGCGAGTCTATGTTGACTATAGGAAGATTAATGACGCCACAAGAGAAGACCACTTTCCCTTACTGTTTGTCGACAAATTTGGAGCAATTATCAGGTTACATGTTTTATTGTTTTTTAGATGGTTTATTTAGTTATTTCCAAATTCTAATTGCCTCAAAGGACCAAGAGAAAATCACATTTATTTGTCCTTATGGTACTTTTGCATATAGGCAAATGCCCTTTAGCCTCTATAATGTACCCATAGCTTTCCATTGGTGCATGATGGTAATTTTTGATGAATTTATAGAAGATATAATGGAAGTTTTAATGGTTGATTTCTCAATTTTCAAGAATTCATTTGATCACTATCTTAGGAATCTACAAAAATTCTTGGCTAGGTATGAAGAAACTAATTTGGTTTTAAATTAGAAAAAGTGTCATTTTAAGGTGCAAGTGGGTATAATGCTAGGACACAAAGTGTCATGGAAAGATATACAGATAGATAATGCTAAAATCAACACTATTGCAAAATTCCCCCCTCCCACATCTATTAGAGCCATATGTAATTTTTTAGGTCATACTAAGTTTTATAGGAGATTTATTAAAGATTTTTTAAAAATAGCTAGACTATTAATCGGGTTGTTTGAAAAAGATGCTCCATTTATATTTTCTCAAGACTATATAGATGCATTTAACATTGTGAAAGATAAATTAACTCATGTCCCAATTATGGTAACCCCAGATTGGAGCTTACCATTTAAACTAATGTTTAATGCGAGGGCATAGGGACAGTGTTAAGTCAAAGGCAAGAGAACACTTCTAACAAATCTATTATGCAAGTAAGACCTTCGCTAAAGCTTAGGAAGATTATAGCACCATGGATAAAGAATTGTTGGTAATGGTCTTCGCTTTTGATAAATTTAGGTCATATTTGATTTTTACCACTTTACTTCAAGATATTTGTTGAATAAGATAGATAATAAGTTGAGATTGATCAAGTGGAATTTATTACTACAAGAATTTGACCTAGAAATCAAAGATAAGAAAGGAGCTGAGAATTTGGCAATTGATCATCTCTCACACTTGGAAAATCCATCATTGGAAAATCTAGATAAATAGGAGATAAATGATGAGTTTTCAGACGAGAAGCTGTACCATATAAGTCCTTAGAAAACTCATTGGTTTGCTGATATAGCAAATTATCTCATAGCTAGAATTATTCCTTTAGGACTCTATTATAGCTAGAGAAAAAAGTTTTCCCATGATGTTTGGAAGACTCATATTTCTCGAAAACTAATGCAAATCAAATAATTCATAGGTGTACATCCCATTTATAAGGTTAGCAAATTGTAGAATATTGTTATGTAAGGCCGACTAGAGGACATATGAGTGCCAATAAAATAACTCATAAAGTCCTTAAGTAGGGTTTTTATTGGACAATGTTGTTTAAGGATGCCAAGAAGTTTGTTGAATTATGTGATAGGTATCAAAGGGTAGGAAACATCTAAAAGAGATGAAATACATCAAAACCCGATTTTGATTTGTAAGATTTTTTTACATTTAAGATATCAATTTTATGGGATTGTTTTCGAATTTAAACTGGAATGAATCTATCCTAATAGTTATAAATTATGTATCTAAGTAGATAGAAGTTCAAGCTCCACCAACCAATGACTTTAGGATAGTAAAACAGTTCCTAAAAAGTTTGTTTTCTAGATTTGGTGCTCTTGGAGCACTCATAAGCAACAGTGGAACCCACTTTTATAATTTTCAATTACAAAAGGTATTAAAGTGATATGGAGTTAAGCATCGAATTGCAACTCCATACCACCTCTAAACTAGTAGACAAGTCGAAGTAGCAATAGGGACCTCAAATGAATTTTAGAAAAGATAGTCAAGTACAATCAAAGAGATTAGTTTGAGAAGCTTGACAATGATCTTTGGGCCTATAGGACCACTTATAAGATGTTAATCAAAACAATCCCATATCAGCTTGTATATGGTGAGGCATGTTATTTACCTATAGAGATTGGGCATAAAGCTTGTTGGGTTATAAAACATACTAACCTTGATCTTAAGCATATAAGTGAATACAGGAAACTTCAGTTGAATAAGGTTAAAGAAAGGTGAGAAATAACCGATGAGAACTCAAGAATATTTAAGAACTGAGCAAAGCAATATCATGACAACCGAATTAAGCAAGGAAATCAATTCCAAATTGGAGATAAAGTCCTATTGTATTAATCCCAATTGAAGCTCTTTCTAAGTAAGCTTAAATCTAAATGGTCCAAGCCTTATACTATAACATCGTGTTCTTGTATAGAGTAGTAGAGATTTTAAGTCTTGAGAAAGAAACTTTCAAGGTAAACGATTATTGACTCAAATTGTATTTAAGAGGAGAGTTTGACAAGGAAAACAACCACAAGTACAACCTCCATCCGATTAAAGAAAATAGGTCACTTTAGTCTTAACTTATCGAACGAACGACATTAAACAAAACCACTTCTTAGGAGGCAACCCAAGCTATTTTCATTTATTTTTTTCATGTACTTAGATTTCTATTTTGTGTCTTTTTGATTCATGTTCATTAATGTAACAATTCAACACAAGTTGTTCTTATAGTTTTTTTAAGTGTTGCAAGGTGAAAAACACTTGATAAGGAGCTTTGATAACGAAGGAAAGACGGGAAAAGGATTGTAATCATGAACTAGGACATGAAGCTCAAGGAAGAGTGATGTAAAAATAAGTTTTAGAAGACCACGGTCAAAAACCACACCCATAGTCTCAATCGTATTCCTTTCGATGTAAAATTTGCTTAAATTTAGAACTTCAAAATTTAGTCTAAGAAGACCATGGTCATAGACCACACTTATGGTCCTAACTGTGTATTTTTAGATGTGGAAATTACATAAAATTGGACTTGAAATTTAACTTCGATGGAACCACGAGCAAAGACCATGCCTTAATCTTATTTGTAGACCCCTGGGCAAAAAATTACCCTTAGAAAAATTCTTGAGAATTGGTTCAAGGAGGAACCGTGGTCAAAGATCACGGCCATTATCTTGACCATGGACTTATAATACTCATTAAACATAAGTTACACTTGAATCCTTCTTAATTATTTGTATCACACTTTCCTAATTTGGACTCTTCTTACCTAAAACACTCTTTCTCTTTTCTAATAGCTTTCCTCCTTAAAAGATATAATGCATATTCAAGGTAATCTCCTAAAATTACCTCTTGCCTAGATTAAATTATGTGATTGCTACTTTTGATTAAAAGAAGGTTGCTAATTCAAAATATAATATCAATCTAGGTAAGTCTTATTTAAAGAACTTCTTAACTTTAAATGCTCTTTATTGTACTCCTAAATTCCTCTAACACTAAGCTAAGGAACCAAGTGTGGGGAAGAAAAAGAACCCTCTAACACAATCCATGGCACCTAGAACTAGCCACCGCACGACCCATAGGATCTCTTCTCAAGCCAAATTGGAAAAGGATTCGCAAGCCACACTTCTACCTCACCCAAAACACATTTTAGAATTTGACAACCCCAATAATAAAGCTCGCTATAAAACTCTCACCAAGAATACTTTTCCCTAATCAAGCTTTATAGATTGGGAGGTTTTAAAATTAACCAACATGGAGTCAAAAATTCATGCAATGGTGGAGAAAGGAGGTTAGGACAAGTTGTTTAGCATTCAAGAATTAGTGTATAAGGAATTAACCTTAGAGTTCCTTACAATACTAACATTAGAACACGATCAAGTGCCTTATGGAGCCCACAACACCATCTCTTTCCAACTTTGGAATATCGAATTCAGCCACTCAATAATGAAATTTGACATCTTAATGGGGCTCTAGGAAAAGGAGTATGTTTAGTCTCTCGAGTTTTACACATTACTATGCGAATTACCCTGTAGTATTACCTCTACAACCTATTGGTTAAAATTGAGTGGTGAGAGAATCTATAACCTAAAATTTGCATAGGGATCCCACCTAAAAAACTCAATACGCCAAGTTGTCTATTGGTTACTCACCTATACCATTAGTAGGTGAGGGAAAAGCACTAGTGTCATGGCTATGCATGAGGTAATCTACCTCTATAGCTTGGTTGAGGGGTATTCCATAAATTTAGTTGCCGTGCTTGCCTTTTATATGAGACATTAAGCAACTAGTGCTTATGTAACCAAATAGGATGTGTACTATATGTAACAGTCTTGGCCAAACAACTTAAACTCCTTATCAACAATGCAAAATTGACAACCATTACAAATGTCACCTCGATGTCTTCATCCACTTTCTGCCAAAAGGGACTCCTCCCATATGATGTTGATAAAGTATAGTTGAAAAGAAAGGAGAGTGAAAACTTCACTAACCAAGATGTTCCGATATGGGAAGTAAAGAAACTAAAAGCAAAAGTTCAGAAGTTAGTTACTTCCCATTAAGTCTTTAAACAATCCCTTAAAGGGTTGTTTAGGTGCCATACAAGAATGATGGAGTTTTGTGGTAATCCCGTTGACCAAGTTAAGATGAAGATCCCTCCACTAATGGATGAGGAATTAATTGATGTGGCAAGAAGAATGAATTTAGGGGATGAGGAGGAGAAGGCGACATCCAAGGGACAAGTGGAAACATTGAAAAGCAACGAAGAGAATAAGCCAATGAAAATTGAATCTAAAGATGAGAACAATGATGAAGATTTAGATTTCTTCTAAATATTTAAGTGTTATTTTTGTTTTTTCGTTTAGTTTTCACATTTAGATTGTATAAATGATTAGTTAGTTGTAATCCTTAATTTTTGTGTTTTAATTTCCTATTTGATGTTTCCATTCTATCCTATTAATGATATAATAATAAAACTTTTCACATTTGTCGCATATGCTCTTATTTCCTCTTAGTTTACATGTTTAGACTTATTTGAAGTTAATAATTGGACACCATTTAAGGCAAGTTTTCATGGATATTTGAGCAAATCCAACCTTTTCAGGGGAGTATTGCTTACCCCAAAAATTTCTTTCTCCATTGTATTTACTTATTTATCTTTTATGTACACTTATTTTTGCTATAGTTTAAAAGAAAGAACATTGAGGACAAGGTGCTGAATTAAGTGTAGGAAAAGGGTACACTACTATTGCACAATTTTTAACCTTAATTTTTTTTTTCAAATCTACAATTCCATTCTAATAAGAGAATAGTGCTTATTCTAAATTTTTCTCAAGTTACTATTGCACATTGTACATGTTACTAGAATTGAATTGTGGAATTCTCATGGAGCAAAAGTTACATGTTATTTAGCTTAGGAATCCAAAGCATTAATTAATTAAAATTTGTGATTAAGCTTTAGTCAATTGTTACTTTTGAAGTTTACTTAGATCTATGCTTATCTCTTTTAATTTTTAAAAGTTCTATAATCTTAAGTAAATAAGTAAATGAAGCTTGTTACTTACAATTTCCCTTAAAAGTTTTTAAATTGCTAACGGTGTAATCAAGAATAACTAATAAAATGTAGATAATATACATAAATCTCGGCCCTCAAAAGGAAGAGACTAATAAGAATCAAGGATTAATCATGCAATCTCGAGCACGAGGACTTACTACCCCTAAGCTACCTAGAAGGACCTAACCCCAGTAGAAGAGGAGTTTCTTTGAACTGACTTGATATGTTTCTTGAGCTCTTTTAACCAAATCACAATCTCTTAGGTGGAGGAGGTTCCCATAGAAACTAACAACTCCTACTAGTGCCAAGGCCTAAGCAACCATGATCCCAAGCTATTGGACATCTAAGCCCATACTAACCCAATGCCTAGCCAACCTACTGAAATTAAGCTCTCAAGTTCCAATGATTTAGACAAGCTTCTCTAAGTTCTTAAGCAGTCGAACTACAGGCCTAGTCAGCTCTACCTTACCTCTAGTACCCGCTTGGGCTACAAATTAAGAAGCTAACATGTATCCAATCTTTTGACATCCATACTGTCCCTACATAAGATATTCCATTTTGTTTTGTTTACTAATTTTCCCTTACATAATATGTATTATAGGAATCTTTTTGGTAATTTTTAGTAACCTAAGACTTGCCTTAATTAAGGCATATAAATACCCTTAAATTGTAATAGTCGCATCACTCCTTTTGAATATCAAATTAGAACTTTCCCTTTAATTTCCTTCTTATGCTTGTATGTATGTCCTTGATTGAAGAAACCAAAGTTTGGAAGCACTCTTATCTAGCCCATTCTTGAACATGGACTAGTGGTAAGTGGCCTCATGACTTACTTATGTGTCATATCAAGTATGGCTTAAGCTTGTGTGAGGCATTAGTACATGATATTTGTCATCAATGCACTAGAACTCAGCTCAAAAGCTTAACTATCATATACCTTTTGAACCATCTCATAATTTAAACTTACCCCCTTGTTCGTGTGATACCACTGCTCGTGTGTTCATCCATAACAGTGTCCGTATCATCTTAGTATCAAAGTCTAGCTACATTCATTAGTGTAAGTCTCTAGCATTTTGTGTTCTTGTGTGTACATGTTGTAGGTGTCATTGTGTAGAGTGGTTTAATTAGACTATGGACTATTGAAATACAAAGAAGTAGGTATTAGAGTAGTGTTTTGGAAGCATAAAAAGCAAGTACTCTATTTTCCCCTGTTCCTGCACTCATAAAATAGAGTATGCAGTTTTCGAAGGATTGGAACTATATTAAGTGTTATTAGTAGTGTTTAGTTGAAGTTGGAGCTAGTGTTATTGAGTTATAGTTCAAAGTTAGGTTTTGTAGCGGGTTTTTGTGTAGTTTAGAAGTTGCTTTGATTGGAAGTGGTAGTGTAGCAATGTTAGATTCAAATGTTCATGGGATTATCGGAGATGTTAAGAGTGGTGCTCATGCTGGTCATGGCCATCATTGGAGTTATACCCTAAGGTCAACTGATGAGAAAATTCATAGGCTCATTGTCCTGGTCAAGAGCTTTGTTACTACCTTACAAGGCAATAGTTAGTGATTTAAAGATAGGCTACATAGAGATTGTGCAAAAACTTTACCTAAGTGAGGTCATGGCTACCCTAGTCGAGTTAATTTCCTAGTTTGACCTCATAGAACTAGAGGAATGGAAAGGCCCACTTGACAAAGGCTTACAATGTATGAAACAAAGGAAATGGAAGAAGAGTTAAGAGATGATGAGGAAGAATATTGTGAGGTGGAACATTGAAATATTTGAGCTCTTAGGGTGGAAGGCATAAAACTACCAATCTTCTCTAGTAATGGTGATGTTGAGGGTTACTTAGACTAGGTAGAAAAGATTGAGAAGCAATTTAAGTGTTACGAAGTCCCTAAGAATGTCAAGGTAAGACTTGCCATTTTAGAATTCATAAGATATGTCGCCTTATGGTGGAAGAACTTACAAGTAACACGATAAAGAAAAGGAGAAAGAGAGATTAGAGGATGGGATGAGATGAAGAGAGAGATGAAAAGGAGGTTTATGCTAAGTTATTATTTATAGGACACCTTCAAGAAATTGCAGGAGTAGAGGTAAGGTGATGCATCTTCGAGGTTGGACATATGGAGGAGCATAATAACAAAGTGAGTTGAAAGAAAGTAAAAGAAGACTAGCAAAGTCTAGGCAACTACAAACTAGATATGATGTACTAATTAATCCTACTTGGCCTATAATCTGCCAAATGTAACTAACCGGTCCGAACTATAAGGTCACTTGCACTACTCCTTGCTAAAGGGAATAGATAAGAGTTAAGGTTAAGGGGAACACTTGGGTTGCTTATAAAGGAAACTTGTATTAATTTAGATAATTGATTGGTTGTCTACATACATTAAGTAAGGGTTTATATACCCATCTCACTACGGTTACCTTATATATATGAAAAGACAAAAGGGTAATCTACAAAGAAGATATATAAAACATACTAAAAGGGGCAAAAGGGATAAAGAATATTCAGTATGGAAAAGTAAAAAACTCTTCTGGAATATTGTGTTAAAAGACACATATCGCATGGTGGCTAGACATTTTGAAATATAGTACAAATCGGGCGAAATGAAGAAAAGAAGGTTTGTAGTTAGGGCCAACCGGATTTAGATCAAGTCGGAGCTCAATCAATCAACCGTTAAAGAGTACATATCTTAGGTTAAGTTAGACACTAGTGGTCGACCTGGGGGACATGTTAGGATAGTCGCTTGAGGCCGTCTACTTGGATATTGTTTATGTCATGGCATAATTGTTTAGTAGGTCTAATGTACATGATAACTCGGTAGTCAAGTCAACAATAGAGGGAAATGTGGAGGTCAAGATAGGAACTCTTGTCTTAGATGAGGCTTCAAGCTAATATTCTCTAAGTGAGTCCTTAGAGTCCTTTAGCTCAACTATGTATGATTGGTCTAGGGGATTAATTCTTATCATTTGCTTGGGGGTCAAAAGGATTTGACCTCAAATCTAAAGTGGTCTCCAATTCTTGTTCTTTTAAGGCACCTATGAGGTCTTCTTCTTTTGGTAGGTAGGGAATTAGGTCGGATATAGTGAAAGTGGAGAAAACACCATAAACATCAAATAACTCGATTTGGTAGCCATTGCGGTTGATCTTCTTTAAAATCTTGAATTGACCATCAGTTTATGGAGATAACTTGTTCTGTCTTAAGTGCAAAAATCGTTATTGGCTAAGGTGAATCCATATTATGTCTTTAGGCTAGAAAGAAATAGTTCAACAATGCCAACTACTAATCACTTGTTGTCTCTGATTGAACTTAGCGATCTTCCTCGTCATAGATTGGTGTAGCTCTTGCAATTCTTAGGTTTGGTTGACTCTGGATTGACTTTCTTCAACACCTGTAGGAGTATCGATCACATCTAGGGGAATAGTGAGATTGAGGCCATAAACGACCTTAAATAGGGTCTTTCCACTAGTGCTGTAGATGGTTCGGTCGTATGCAAACTCCATAACTAGTAAACATAGATCCCAATCCATCAAGTTCGATCCCAATCCATCAAGTTCTTTCCCACAACTACTTTAAATAAATTACCTAGTATCCTGTTCACCACTTCAATTTGGCCATTAGTCTAAGGGTAGCTACTAGAGATGAACACAAGTTTCGTTCCAAGTCTTCTCCAAAGAGTCTTCCAAAAATGACTCAAGAATTTTGTGTCTCGATCTAAAACAATAGTCTTTGGTACTCTATGTAGTCGGTTAGCTTCCTACAAAAACAAGTCAGAAATATATAAAGCATCATTAGTCTGATGTCATTAAATGAAGTGTGCCATTTTGCTGAATTGACCCACTACAACAATATAGAATCTTTCCCCTAGAAGTCTGAGGCAAACCTAAAACAAAATCCACGCTAAGGTCGGCCTAACGTAAGGTTGGTGTTGGTAAGAGCATATACTCTCCATGCGATTCGCTTTCCCCCTTAGCTCTCTTGCATGTTTCATAACTACTAATTACCTTATAGACATCCTTTGCTTAACAAAGTCAGTAAAATTTTTCCTTTAATAGATTGACTATCTTAGTCTCTCTACAATGACCAGATAATCTACTACTATGAGCTTCCCTAACTAATAGCTCACACGTAAAATAGTTTGGTATGCACAGCCTTTGATCTTTGAATAAATAGTCATTCTTGAGGTAATATCCCCTAAAAGCAACTCCTTCTCAACACTACTCAAGAATGGGACTAAAATGAGGGTCATGAGCATACTGTTCAGTGATAAGTGAAAATCTTAGTAACTTTGTCTGCAAAGTAGTCAGTAAGGTTTGTCGACATGATAGAGCAGTGATGACCACGTTAACACTTCCTTTCTTATGTCGGATCACATAGGAGAAACCTTCCATAAACTCTAGCTACTTAGCTTGCCTCTTCAAAAGTTTATTCTGGCTTTTAAGATGCTTCAATGATTTATTGTTAGTATAAACGACAAATTCTTGATATAGTAGATAGTGTTACTAGATAGTAAGAACTCAGAAAAGAGAGTACAACCCTTTATCGTACACAAAATAGTTCAATGTGGCACCATTGAGCTTTTCACTGTGGTAAGCAACTGATCATTATTCTTACATCAGGACGGTATCAATTCCAATGCCTGACACGCTTCATTCCAGCTTAAATAGCTTGTCAAAATCAGGTAAAGCCAAAACAAAGGTAGAGGTAAGCGTCTCTTTGATCTTTTTAAGGCTTTACTTAGTTTGGTCATTCCATTCGAACCCTTCACTATTCTTGGTTAGCTCAGTCAAAGGAGTTGCAATGGTACTGAAGTTCTTAATAAATTACCTGTAGAAAGAAGCAAAGCCATGAAAACTTCGTACTTCAATAACATTCTTCGGCGTCGACCACTTAAAGACAACTTGGATCTTTTCCTCATCAACTCAAATACCTTCTCTTGATACCACATACTTAAGAAAAACCACTTCACCACAATAGAATGCACACTTCTTTAGGTTCCCAAATAACTTCTTAGTTTGTAAGATATCAAAAATAGCTTAAAGATGTTGAACATAGTTATTCAAGTCGGTACTGTATACCAATAAACCATCAAAGTATATGACCACATATCGCCCGATCAAATGGTGCATCATAGGGTTCATAAGCCTCATAAACATGCTCGGCACATTTATAAGTTCGAACAACATAACTAACCACTCATAGAGACTATGCCTTATCTTAAAGGCAATCTTCCATTCATCATTTGGTCTCATGCGAATTTGGTGGTAGCTACTTCATAAGTCAATCTTCAAAAATATCTTAGCACCATGAAGCTCATCTAACATATCATCGAGCTTCTGTATTGGATATCTATACTTGATAATGAGTCGATTGATTGCTTGGTTGTCAATGCACATACACCACGAACCATCATCCTTTGGGATGAGCAATGCTAGTACAACACAAGACTTATGTTCTCCCTCACATATCTTCTTTTTATGAGCTCATCCACTTGTCTTTTCAACTTAATAGCTTATTCAAGATTCATTCTAGAAGCAGGTCAGTTTAGTAGGGTGGTACTTGGCTGTAGATCAATATAATACCTTATGCCTCAGACTGAGGGTAGTCCCTTAGGTAATTCTTCAAGAAACATATCTATGAAGTCATTTATCAACCGGCAGATTTGGTTAGGGACTTCTTCCAAATCTCTCATCTCTAATAATCTCCTAATCAACAAGAACATAGGCTCTTTTACCTTCTTAGTAACTTGAAGCTCTCTTCGACTCATCACTAAGGCTTTCTTCTTATTAGCTCGGGTGAGCTAATTGTAGGTCTCATTCACTTGGGATGGAGTCATAGGTTGCAACACAATCTACTTCTCGTCCTTAACCAAGGCAAAAGTGTTTTTGTATCCATTGTGAGTAATACGTCAATCAAATAACTAAGGTCTTCTAAGCAACAGATGTAAAGCTCCCATGGGGAGGACATCGCACACTACTTCATCCTTGTATACATTCCCAACATTGAACGACACAATCACTTGTTCCATTACATGCAGAACACCTTTATCATAAAGCCAGTATAGTTTGTAAGGTCAGGGGTGTTTAGAGGTTAGTAGTCGTAACCGCTACATAAAGGATTGTATGATGACTTTAAGACAACTTCCTTTGTCCACTACGATAGTGTACAGCTATCCTTTGATTGTACACTTCGTGTAAAATAGATTCTCTCTTTAGTCTTCCTCAGAGTTCGGTAAGGAGCTCAGTACTTGCCTTAGCACTAAGATCATCACCTCTTCCTAATCGGCATAGATACAAGTCTCCTCTTTCTCCTCAGCTTCAACCTTCCCAACATTTTTCTCCTCTTTGGGCTTGCTTTCGTTAGTGCTGTCTATGACATCTCCTTAAAGTACCATGGTACGTTAGTTTAGATATTCAGCTGCCATGTGTACGAAGCCCAAATATTTAAAACACTTCACTTTACTGGTCTTACATTCTAAGGTCTACCCTCTTTCATATGTCTTTAAGGTTGGTCTAACCTTAGTTCGACTCGGCTAGCTTGCTTAGCCATGATGTTCAGCTCAACTATCATGAGGTTAGTCATTTGTTTCCTCGGCTCAGGAGGGTCCCCTTTGCTCGACTTGAGTAAATTGGCATAGAACAGGGGCTCAAGAGAATATTAGCTTAAGTTGGCTCGAAGTATTTCTTTTTTGCTTTTTGACCCTCTGTGCTACCTTGATCGCCCCTTCTAAAGTATAAAATCTTTGTACTTCGCTAATATTACAAATCTCATATTTGAGTCCAGAAATGAACCTTGACATTGTATGAGCCTCTAGTTCATCTAAGTTGGCTCGGATCTTAAGTATCTAAAACTTTCTCACATAATCATTAACTTATCAGCTTCTTTGGCGAAGTTATATAAATGTATCCTACAAGTAGGTCTCAAGCACAAATCTACTCCTTAACAACCTCTTCATCTCATTTTAGGTCCTTACTCCTTATCTTTCATCCCTTGCTCTAGCTATATTCAAATTTTTCCACCATATAGTAGCATACCCAATAAACTCTAGTACAACAAGTTGGACTTTAACAACACCTGTATACCCATAACAATCAAGCACTTTCTCTACCTTCTCTTCCTATTCCAAATATTCATCGGCATCTCTACTTTCACTAAAGGATGGGATTTGGACCTTAACATTGTCATGTCCATGAGAAGCTCGACATCTTCACTTTCGTGCTTGGAAACAATCAGCCTCTTATTCTTCCTCTCCATACTCTTCAGCATCAATTTCCTCATCATCTTCCTCAATCTCCTCCAACTCCAACCTTCATCTAACAATTCGATCTACTACTCCTCTAACTTGGTGGGGTCAAATTAGGTGATTGGCTTGGCCATCTAGGCCATAATGCCTCTCTAGAACATTTTCAGGTAGGTTATGATGAGGTACACCTTATGGTCGTTACCTGTAAACTTGCATTGCAGTGACTAAACTCTCTACAAGATTGAGCACCATTATTCTAGTCACTAATGACAACTTAAACACTCAAATCCGACACAATGTGATATTTTTCTTAAAAAATTAACAACACATGACAACAACACTTCTACCTTACTACTTAAAACATCTACTAACATACTCTTAGTAGCTTTTACACCCTATACTCACTCGAATAGGATAGAAATGAACTTGCTATATTTTGTAATGAAAAATAAAGTAAAATAGAATAACAATGGAACTACACTTACCAACACACAAACCTTTACTACACAACTCAAAACTTCAAAACTTACAAACAAACTCACTAAAGCAACTACAAAAGAAACACAGCAGCCACTAGCAGTAAACACAAACCAAAACTTTATAGCAAAGTTACACACTCCCTTTTGGAATTGTGTTTTGATACTAGCGAAGCTAATGTGTCTCTACGGTTGGATACATGGAGGAGAATAACAACAAAGTGAGCCGAAAGAAAGTAAAAGAAGATTAGCAAAGTCCATGTAGCTACTAACTGGATATGATGCACCAATAAATCCTACTCGGTCTACAATCCACTGGATATAACTCGTTGCTCTGAACTATAAGGTTACTCACCATTACTCCTTGCTAAGGGAATAGATAAGAGTTAAGGCTAAGGAGAACACTAAGGTCGCTCACAAAGGAAACTTATATTAGTTTAGATAATTGATTGGCAGACATTAAGTAGGGATTTATATACTCATCCCACTAAGGTTACTTTACATACATGAAAAGACAAAAGGGTAATCTACAAAGAGGATATATAAAACATACTAAAAGAGGCAAAAGAGACAAAGAATATTCAATACAAAAAAATAAAGAATCCTTCTAGAATGTTGTACTAGAAGACAAGTGCCGCATGGTAGCTAGATGTTTTGAAATATAGTACAAATCGGGCGAAATGAAGAAAAGAGGGTTTGCATTAGGGTCGACCGAATTTAGATCAGGTTGGAGCTCAATCAGTCAACTACAAGAAAGTACTCATCTTGGGTTAGGCTCGAACACTAGTGGTCAGCTTGGATAATCACTTAAGGCTATTTACTTAGATATTGTCTGTGTTATGGCATAGTTGTTTGGTAAGTTTAGTATATGTGACAGCTCGATAGTTAGGTTGGCAGTAGAGGGCAACATAAAGCTTGGGATAAGAACTCTTATCTTAGATGGGGCTTCGAGCTAATATCCTCTAAGTAAGTCCTTGGAGTCCTCTAGCTCGGCTGCATGTGATCAATCTAGGAGGTTGATTCCCATCATAAGGAGGCTCAAGTGTTGATGCTTATGTAAAAGAATTTCAAATGCTAATAATTCATTATGAAGTTATAAAGCTCGAAGACCAAACTATCTCTAGGTTTATTAGTGGGTTAAAGTATGAGATCAAGGATATCTGATAGCAGAGGGCATTGGCACATTAGATGAACCTATTAGAACTACCCAGGGGATAGAGCGACCTCAAGCTCTTGTTAGTCAAGTTTCCCTTAGCTGACCTACTCCAAGTTAACCTGTAAGAATAGAACCAAATAGAACTATTGAAATCTAACTTATTTCAACTTCCCAAGCTAAGGAAAAAGAAGCATTAAGAAAATTTGAGAAAGGATAGAGCTCAGGAAGAAAGAAAAGCGAGACCAAGTGTCAAGTGCCAAGGAATCGGATACATGGTAGCTCACCACTCAAACCGAAGAATAATGATAGTAAAAGGAGAAATGCTAACCATTGAGGTCAATAGCACTGACGAAGAGGTTAAAGACCAAAAGGAATCTAACCAAGCCGATCTATCCAAGGAAGAGGAGGTTATTGATAGTAAAGAAGGTGATTTCATGCCTACAAACATGGTACTAAGGCAAGTAATGAGTGTGAGTCCAGGATGACTAGTGTAAGAACATGTTTCACATTAGGTGTAGAGTTAAAGGGATGTATGTGCTCATAGCTAATAGTGGTAGCTACATTAACACAGCATCTGTGTTTATGGTTCAATAAATAAAGTTGCTGACCATACCTTACCCTAAACCTTACAACTTGCATTGGTTCGGTGATAAGGGTACGTTGTAGGTAACCAAGTAAGTTGTAGTACTAATCTATATTGGGAAGTATCAGGATGAGGTTATCTGTAATGTGTTGCCTATGAGTGCCTCATATATTCTTCTTAGTAGGCCATGGATGTTTGATCAACATGTGATCTATGGTGGGAAGAAAAATACCTGTTCTTTTGATCATGAAGGATGAAGGATACGACTAAGTCCCATATCCTCTGAACAAGTTGAGGTCATGCAAGCTCAACTTAGCTGAACTTTGACGAAGGAGGCCTTAGTGATCACCCAAGCTAAGCTGTCAAGGAAGATGAAGTTAGAAGTCCCGATCTTTTTATTGGTTTTAAGGATACTTGAGCCAAAAGCCATGAATACCAAGCTACCATTGAGGTGAAAGGTCTATTAGAGGAATTTGCTAACTTATTCCCTTATGAGCTACCTAAAGGTCTACCCTTGATTCAAGGAATTAAGCATGTAATCAATTTAAAGCTAAGAGTTGCACTATCGAGCCAACTAACATATAGATTAAATCTTGAGCAAGCTACTGAGCTCCAAAGGCAGGTTAACAAGTTGATTGAGAGAGGATATGTTAGGGAATCCCTAAGCCCCTATGATGTCCCTACTTTATTAGTGCTAAAGAAAGGTTACACTTGGCGAATGTGTATGGATAGTCAAGCTATCAATTGGATCACCATCAACTATAGGTACCCTATACCCAACTTGATTACATGCTTAAAGAATTTCATGGTATAAGAATCTTTTCAAAGATTGACTTAAGTTCAGATATCATTAGATTAGGATATGGGAAGGAGATGAATGGAAAACCGTATTCGAAACTCATCATGGATTGTATGAATGGCTCGTTATGCCATTTAGGCTATCAAATGCACCAAGCATATTTATGCAATTAATAAACCATGTACTCAAAAAATTGATAGGAAAATTTATTGCTGTTTACTTTGACAATATCCTTGTTTATAGCCCTAACTTAGAGACACATTATGAGCATCTTTGAGCTACCTTCTCTAAGCTCTAAGCTAAAAAACTATATGCCAACTTAAAGAAGTGTAAATTTTACCAATCCAAGGTAATTTTCTTCGGTTTTGTTGTAAGTAAGGGAAGAATATGAGTTGATGAGGAGAAAGTGAGAGTGATAACTAAATGGCAAATGCCAACCTGCACCACTGAAGTCCATAGTTTCCATGGCTTGGCATCATTTTATTGTCTCTTCATAAGGAATTTTAGTACCATTGTAGCACCACTTACCGAGCTATCAAAGAAGAATGTTGAGTTTAGATGAGGAAAGAAGGAGCAATAAAGCTTTGACGAAGTAAAAGAGAAGTTAATTACTGCCCATATTCCTACTCTTTCAAGCTTTGACAAAATATTTAAGGTGGAATGCGATGCTTTTAGATTGGGCATAGATGCCACACTGATGTAGTAGGGCAAATTGATTGCTTACTTTAGTTAAAAACTTTGAAGAGCTACGCTTAACTACTCAGTGTATGACAAGGAGTTCTATTCCTTGATTCAAGATCTAACATTCTGGTAGTATTATTTACTACCAAGGGAGTTTGTGATCTATACTAATCACAAGTCATTGAGGTATTTGAAGAGTTAACCAAAGTTATCTAAGAGACAAGCCAAATGGGTTAAATTCATAAAGGGATTTTCTTATGTTGTTAAGTATAAGAATGGTAAGAACATTGTTGCAGTTAATGCCCTATCATGATGACATTCACTCTTAACTAAGCTCCAAACAAGGCTTCTTAGATTCTCTATCATTAAGAATTTGTATGTTAATGATCCACAATATGGTTCGATTTATACTCAATGTGATAAAGGATGAACTATTGATGACTATCATAAAGGGGGTAGATGCTTGTTCAAATAAGGGAAATTATGCATTCTAACCTGTTCTATGTGAGAATTATTGGTGTACTAGGTACATGGAAGAGGATTATCTAGCCTCTTTGGAAAGGTTAAGACCTATGAAGTGCTTACTTTGAGATTCTTTTAGCTAAGAATAATGAGGGATGTACAATCTGTACTGAAAAGGTATACTACTTATAGAAGGGCTAAGAGTCAAATTGAATAAAGACCTTATTTGTTGTTGCTTATCCCAACCAAACCATGGTCTAAGCTAAGTTTGGACTTTATTTTAGGATTACCAAGGTTCTCTCAAGGGAATAATTCCATCATGGTGATCGTAGACCAATTTAATAAGACAGTACACTTTGTGCCATGCAATCGGTCTAACGACACTTCAACTATATCTTTTCTCTTTTTATAGCTACATAGAGTGCCAAGGACTACAGTGTTAGATCGAGATCCTAAATTCTTAAGCCATTTTTAAAAGATACCTTAGAAATTCCTAAGGACCAAGTTTTTATTTTACACGTCTTGCCATCCACCAATGGATTGTCAAATCGAGGTCGTCAATCAAACCTTTAGCACCTTGCCACGAGTTGCAGTTGGAAGGAACCAAGTCGATTGGGACATATGATTTCCTATAATCGAGTTTACTTACAATAAGACAATGCATAGTATCATCAAGAAGTCACCCTTCAAGGTTGCCTATAAATATAACCTTGAACTTCCACTTGACTAGGTCTCCTTACCCAACCGACTTAAGGATCAATAGGCTATTAAGAGATCAAAAGTCATTTGAGCATTGCATTAGAAAGTCATAGACCACCTAACCCAAGTTACTTCCAAGCTTGAGAGAAAAGGCCGAGAATGAAGAGTTAAAGTGTTTAAGCTTGTCAATCTAATATGGATTCATCTTAGTAAGGATCGATTCCCCAATCTAAGGAAAAGTAAATTGTCTTCACGAGCAGATGGACCATTCGAAGTAATGCGAAGATCAAACCTACTACCTATAGAGTTGAATTACTAAAGGAATATAGAGTCTCTAACTCCTTCAATATTATTGATCTTAGCTCGTACATCCCCTAGGATGAGCTACTTAAAGTCGAGTAAGATTTGATCCTAAATCTTAAACAACCTAAATAAGATGATAGAAATCAAGGACTAATCATACAATCTTGAGCATGAAGACTTGCTACCTTAGTATGCTTAGTGTCACAGTCCGAGGCTTTCTTTAGTACACAAATAGACTGTACGACACTTACTATCCTGCCTCTGTAGTAGTAAGTAAGCCTAACTCGCACGTAACGCTAGCCAACAAGGCCTAAACCTGTAAGCAACACAACCAAGGAAGAAAGCTAACAGATTATAAGGGACACAGGCATGGATAGAAAAAGGAATAGCATACTTTTATTAATTCTAACAATAATACAAGGCTACAATGTATGTGCATGGGGGTACAGTGTATGTAATAGGTGCTGCCGATCATGATCAACCAACGTGGTGAGTAAGAGTTTCAATCTAGATGAGTACTCATACCCCTGTAAAGAGCTTTACGGACATTATTAAGCCTGGCTGAGACATTAAAACTAGTGAAATGACACCACTTTCTAAAGTGGAAATTTCTAATAATAGTAAGGCCCTATCTACACAAAAATAAAGTCCCCCCCCCCCCTTATGTTACAATATGTACAAAAGAATGGCCCCTTGTTAATATAAGTATCTTACAAAAAAGAGACCTTGACATCCTCCCCTACTTAATTCTATTGACATCCTCCCCCACTTAATTCTATTGACATCCTCGGCAATATGTACTGGAGCTTGGATCTAGTAGCAAAGGTCTTCTAGCTGGAAAGGTTGACTTTCTCTCAGATAAGGGCTTCAGATCTTCTTCAGTCTCCCAGCTAATATCTTCTTCTCCTTAATCTCTCCACTTGACCAAATATTCTTTATGATCTTCTCCAGTTGAGGGATCTTTGACTTTTCGCTCTGCAAGGATGTCTTCCACGGCTTAACTTAGGTTGAACTTGATCTTGACGTGTGACCGCTTGGACACATTATGAGATGGGTCTTCCATGTCTAGATAATATGGCTTCATGATGCTAACATGAAAAAATGGATGGACCTTCAACTACATAGGAGGTTCGACCTTGTAAGCTACTCTTCCAATCTTCGATATGATAGGAATTGGACCAATGTACTTTTGGATCAATCTTTTGTCCTTGTTCCTCAATGATCTGACCTATTCTAGAAGAAGCTTTATGAGGACCTGATCTCCAACATTGAACTCTCTAGGTCGGCGGTTCTGATCTGCCCATTTCTTCATTCTCTTGGAAGCCTTTTCAAGGTACGCTTTTGCTACTTCTGAACTCTACTTTTAATCCCTGATGAACTGATAAGCTCTTAGGCATCTCCCAATGTATGATGCTGCCACTATGTGGGGTAACAGTGGTTGCTGACCCGTAATGATCTTTATAGGGCTCTTATTGGAGGAAGAGCTCCGCTAGATGTTGAAACAGAACTGGGCAATATCCAGCAAGTCAACCCAATTCTTCTAGTTGGCACTGACAAAGTACCGAAAGTATTCCTCCAACAACCCATTGAATCTCTCTGTCTGTCCATCGCTCTGCAGATGGTAACTGGAGGTCATGCCAAGCTTGGAGCCTAGGAGTTGGAACAACTTTGTGCAAAACTTCCCTATAAACCTGGCATCCCTATCAATCACAATATTTTGGGGCACACCTCAGAACTTCACTACATGCTTGAGGCTATCTCTTCTACGCTTAAACTCTTCGTAGTAGGAATAAAGGTGGCATACTTAGAAAACCTGTTAACAATAACAAAAACGGATGAGTGCTCCCCCACTTTTGGTAGGGAAGTGATAAAGTCCATGGAGACACTCTCCTATGGGCGAGAGGATACAAGAAGTGGCTCCAAGAGGCCTGCCACCTTCTACCTCTCAACTTTGTCTTGCTAGCAGGTTAAGCAAGTCTTCGTATAAGTCATCACATCCTCCTTCATATTCGGCCAATAATAACCCTGCTTCAACAAGCTCCATGTCCTCTGCTAGCTAAGATGTCCAACCCATAAAGTATCATAACACTCTCTCATGAGTACCCTTCTCAAGTTGCCCGCCTTCGAGACATATAATCAGCACCCCTTTATGTAAATGAGGTCGCCTTCTCCCTAAAATCTATGCGTCTTCCCTTCTTCAACCAACTGCTTGAGATTTTTGGCCAATAGGTCTTGACCTATGTGTTGCTTGATCTGCTCTTGAATTAAAGTCGAGATTTGACTCGCCGACTGGTGTGCAATTTGTGTTAAGGATGTTAAATTAACTTGCTTACTTAAAGCATCTGCCACTTGCCATCTTGCTTGTTTAGTTGAAAGCTTCGGTTGAGTCAATATATGGCTGGCAGCAGAATTGTCTATCTTCACTAGAAACTTATATCTTAGTAAATAGTATTTCTAGGTCCTTAGACAGTGAACAATTGCAAGTAACTCCTTCTCTTGGGTTGAGTACATGCGCTCTATTTGATTCAGCTTCCTACTCTCATATGCCACTAAATGACCCTCTTGTATCAACACTCCACCTAATGCAATGTCTGAGGCATCTGTGTGGACTTCAAAAGGCTTAGAAATGTCAGGAAGTGTGAGTATTGGCTCCTTCATCACTACACGCTTCAACTCCTCGAAGGCACTTTGATATATCTCATCCCATGACCATGCTTGGTCCTTCTTCAATAAATTTGTGAGGAGTGTAACTCGATAGGAATATCCCTCAACGAATCTTCTGTAGTAATTTGCAAGTCCAAGGAAGGACCGCAACTCCGTTACACTCTTAGGCACTGGGCATTACCTGATTGCTTCCACCTTTGCCATATCCATTCGGATCTACCCTTCTTCAACAACATGACCCAAGAAGTTGATGCGCTTCTGGGTAAAGGCACATTTCTCATGCTTCACACACAAATAATTCTCTTACAGCTTCTTGAAAACCATTCGTAAGTGCTTCACATGGTCCTATAATGTCCGACTATATATAACAATGTCGTTTAGATAGACGACTACAAATTTGTCAAGATATTCATGAAATACATTATTCATTAAGGTACAAAACGTTGCAGGAGCATTAGTGAGACCGAAGGGCATCACTAAGAACTCATAAGCGCCATATCAGGTTACACATGTCGTTTTGAGTTCATCTCCCTCAACAATGCGAACCTGATGATAGCCTGAGTGAAGATCCAGTTTTGTAAAATACTTAGCCGTACTCAGTTGATCAAACAAATCAGTAATTAGAGGAATTAGGTAATGATTCTCCACCGTCAGCTTGTTTAGAGCCCGATAGTCAATACATAATCTCAAATTCCCATCCTACTTCTTTTAAAATAGAACAGAAGCCCCGTATAGTGCTTTTGAGGGTTGAATGAAGCTTACCTCTAATCCAATTGCTTCTTCAATTCGACAAGTTCGGGAGGCAACATTCTGTAAGGAGCTTTGGGGGGTGGTTTGGCACCAAGAATCAACTCAATCTCGTAGTCCACCGACCTTTTGGGAGGTAATTCCTTTGGGAGCTTGTTAGGCATCACATAATCGTACTCCTTTAGGACCCTCTCTATTACCTTCGGTATCTCCGTCTTTCTTGCTTCCTCTTTCTTTGTAAGAAAAGTCAGAAAAGTTGGCTCTTGATGTTTGAGCCCTCTCTTAAATTGGAGCGCTGATAACATCATAGCCCCAATATTCTTCCCTTCCTTGCCATTTTTGTTTGCCTTATTCCTCTGAACTATCACACAGCAAGGCTTTTCACCCATGAATAACAAGCAATCTACTGTGGGCATGGGAGCAACTCTAGCTTGTCTCAAGAAATCTATTCTAAGGACTATACTGAAGTCATCCAATGAAACAACTGTAAAGTTGAGATTTCTACTCCAATCTCCAACCCTCACTTTCACTCCTCTTGCAACTCCTCAGACAGGGCGGGCCTTGGAGTTAACAGCTTTAATCTGGTTAGTGTCCTCAGCAAGCATTAGCCCTAATCTTTCCACTTCAGGCACATCAATGAAGTTATGTGTAGCACCAGAGTCTATCATTGCACTAGCACTCTTGCCGTTGATGCTCAACTGGACATACATCAACTCATTATTATTCTCAGGCTTACATCACATTGAGGAATTCTTTCCAACAGTCGACAACATGTGCAATGCACCCATTCAGGGTTGATCCTCTCCATCACTCCCCGACTCATCATCTTAGTAGACACCCTCTACTTTTTGTGCCACAACATTGAGTGCTACCCTATGTGGACACTCAGCTACTTTATGTGGGCTATTACACAAGAAACACAAGAATGAGGGCTTCTTACCTCCATTGGTTGCCTCACTCTTTCTAGACTGGTGAGAGTTATAGGATTTCCTTTGACTCCCTCCAGTATTACTACTATTGCTACTTGAACTTCGGGCTCCCCCACTTTTGGGTTTGCCCGACTTGACCAACTTGCTACCCTTGTGTCCTGTTGACACATTCTTCCCTTTATTGTCATGAGTGTAGTTGCGCTCAACTACTACTTGTACTGTAGCCAAGTTAGTAACTCGTTGCTTCTGCAACTCATTCCTGGCATAAGGCTTCAATCCTTTTAGGAAATAAAATAGCTTATCATCTTCGGCCATGCTCTTGATGTCCAACATCAATATTGAGAACTCACAGACATACTTTCTAATGTTATCACCCTGTCGAAGTTCCCTTAACTTCTTTCAGGCATTGTACTCAACATTCTCAGGGAAAAACTGAGTCCATAACTCAGCCTTCAACTCGACCCATGTATCTACATGAGCATTGCCATTTTGGATATCCTCATATTTGGTGCACCACCACAGTTTAGCATAACCAATTAAGTATATTGTAGCCATGGTGACCTTTGATCTCTCATCATTTGTCCCTACAACAACAAAGTACTACTCCATATCAAATAGAAAGTTCTCCAACAACTTGGCATCCCTTACGCCAGTGAATACCTTAGGCTCAGGCATCTTTAGATGTCTTGCATGAGCAGGAACATGAACGGGGGTAGGGATAAGAGCATTTCCTACAACCCGAGTCAAAATAGCTACTTGTGCCCACAACTCTTCAACAGTCTCGATTGAGGCACGAGTAATAACTTGTCTTCTCACGTCTTCTACTTGAGTCTCCAAGTGCTGTCTTGCCTCATTGGTCATTACGTGCATTTCCACCCGAGGGTTTGCATAGTAACACCAAAATTCTCAGCCATCTCAGTCATCTTAGCATTCATCTCCTAATGATTGGCCTCAACTTTAGCCACTCTTACCGATGATGCAACCAAATCATCTATCCACTTAGACAATCCCCTAAAGATTTCCTCAAGGCTATCTAGCCTCTTACTAACTTCCTCTTATCATGTCATGGTCATTCCCGCTGGAATAACCTAGGCTCTGATACAAATTGTCATGGTTCGAGGCTTTCTTTAGCACACAAATAGACCATATGGCGCTTACTATCCTACCTCTGCAATAATAAGCAAGCCTAACTCACATGTAATGCTAGCCAACAAGGCCTAAACCTATAAGCAACACAACCAAGGAAGAAAGCCAATAGATTATAAGGGACACAGGCACAAATAGATATAGGCTACAATGTGTGTGCACAAGGGTATAATGTATGTAACAGGTGACGCTAGTCATGATCAACCAACGTGGTGAGTAAGAGCTTCAATCCAGAAGAGTACTCATACCCCCGTAAAGAGCTTTACGAACATTATTGGGCCTGGTAGGAGGAAACATTAAAATTGGTGAAATGGCACCACTTTCTAAAAGTAAAAATTTCTAATAATAGTAAGGCACTATCTACACAAAAATAAAGTCCCCCCTTATGTTACAATATTTACAAAAGAATGGCCTCTTATTAGTATAAGTATCTTATAAAAAAGGGACCCTGACACTTAGCAACCTAGAAGGACCTAACCCCAAAAGAAGAGGAGTTTCTCTAAGTCGACTTAATATGTTTCTTGAACTCTTCTAACTAGATCATAATCTCTTTAGTAGAGGAAGTTCCTATAGAAACTAATAAGTCCCACTAGTACCAATGCCCTAGCTGCCATGATCTCGAGTTATCAAACGTCTTAGCCCATACCAACCTAATGCCTAGTTAACCTATTGAAGTCGAGCACTCGAGTTCCAATGATTTGGACAAGCGCTTTCTAAGTTTCCCAACAGTCAAGCTACAAACCTAATGCTAACCTAGTTAACTTTGCCTTACATCTAGTACCTGCTTAGACTATAAATTGAGAGGCTAACACATATTCAACCTTCTAACATCCACGCCATCCTTGCATAGGATATTCTTTTATGTTTTGTTTACTGATTTACCCTTACATAATATGTATTTTTTTATTTCCAGTAGATATATTTTTGGTAATTTGTAGTAATCTAGGACTTACCCTAATTGAAGCATATGAACAACCCTCAATTGTAATGGTTACATTTCCCCAATTGAATATCAAAGTAGAACTTTTCCTTTACTTTTCTTCTTGTGCTTGTGCATAAATCCTTAATCGGAGAAACCTAAGTCCAGAAGCACTCTTATTTAGCACATTCTTAAGCATAGACTAGTGGCGGGTGGCCTCATGACTCACTTGTATGTCATATCAAGTATGGTTCAAGCTCATATGAGGCGTTAGTGCGTAATATACATCATTTATGCATGAGAACTCAACTCAAAACCTCAACTATCATTTACCTTTTAGACCATCTCATAGTTTGGACCACCCCCTTGTTCATGTAATACCACTGCTCGTGTGTCCATCTATGGTAGTGACCATATTAGAGACTTTTTCCTATTAACAATCTACTAAAAAAAAATAAAAGAATAGAAAAGCTAAGAAAAGCAAATTTGATAAGGATCGGCTTTGGTCCCTCAAAGAAGCAAAGATTCTTTCCTACTATTAGTATGAATTTAAAAAAGCTAATTTAGTGAGGATTGGCCTTAGTCTCTCAAAAGAGCAAAGTATTTTCCCGCTTCTAATAAGCTTCGGTAATTAATTAAAATAAAAAGCCTATCAACAAAATTGTATGTTAGGGTAAATGAGCAGGGGTGAGTAGACACAACATGTATTCACTCTTAATTATAGTGCTTAGTAATGTTACGAAGAGATTTGTATACATCTTAGTTAAATATACAAGAGTCATTTATGGCTTTTTCCTAATAATGGAACTAATTCATGAGAGAATCCTTAGTTACATTATAAGATTAAACGTCGATTTACAGGAATTAACCATTGAATTCTAGTATTTGTGTCTAAATTGCATTGAAAAGAGAATAAGAAGATGAACATACAAGTTACTAATAATTTTTAGGGATGCATTATCTATTAATGGGATTAATTCAAAATTTTTCTAATTCTTGAATAATAGTAGGTTGATTAGAAGATCTTGTCTTGATTTCTCAATCCTTGTTAAGGATTGATTAATGATAAGAATCAACTCTTCAAACCCTGTTACTTGCAGCTAAGTTAAACAATTATTAGGACTTACCTGATGAGTGCAAGCTCAAGAACTCCTCAAGGATGAGGATTCCATTACCAACTAGGGACTATCTCATTTTGTTTGATCCAAGCAATGATTATGATTAGGTCCTGAGGCTTACTCAAGTCGAGCTATCATAATAGCCAACTTAGCAAGATCCCTACCAAGCCAACCCTAACCTATGCCAACCTCTCTCATTCTAAGCCTAGCAATTCAAGCATCCTGTCAGAGTCGAGTTGTTTAATCACCCGACCTAGAGAGACTTCAACTAACATAAGCATCAGAGCTCAAGCCTCACCTAGATCAGGTTAGCTAAGTTTTCCATTTCCTTTCTAACTTCTTTAGAGAAAATTCCAACCAGTACTGACTCTCTAAAGATATCACTCTTATAGCAACAACCAAACATAGCAACCAATTTGCATACAAACTTAAGGCAACACGTGTCCTCTAATACTTGATTCTAGAATATTTCTTACATTGTATAGTATTTGTCCTTTTTGCGCTTTTTAGTATGTTTTAGGTATTGCATTTGCAACTTATCCTTTTTAGTCTTTTCTATGTATGCATGTAACCCTAGTGAGAGTAGTATATATACCCAATTTATTTGTACATAAACATCAACACTCACTCATTACTGAATTACAAAATTTTCCTTACATAGTAATCTTCGTGTTTTCTCTTATCCTTAGCTCTTATCTAGCCCCTTTAGCAAGTGTTAGTGGTGAGCAACCCCAATATTACATTCATGTATCATATCAAGTGTTAGGATTGGGCCAAGTAAGATCTGTTGGTGTGTCATTTCTAGGTGGTAGCTAATTGAATATGCTAACCCCCCTTTTTATTTTCTTGTTTCTATTTATTGTAGTATGGCCTCTGTCTGTACCACCTTGGAGATGCATCAGCTTCACTGGTATCAAAGTACGATTCCATAAGGAAGTGTGTAAAGTGCAGTAGAGTTTTGTTTGTGTTTGCTGTTGGTAGCTACTGTGTTCTTCCATAGTTTCTACAATATGTTCATGTAAAGTATGCTAAGGTTGTGTTTGAGTGTGTAGAATTAGGTTTTGAAATAGTGACTAAGTAACAATGATTGCGTAAGGTAAGTGTAGTAATTTTTATTACTCTATTCTACCCTTTTTCTTTAATATGAAAACAAAGCAAGGTCCATTTCTATGTTGCATAGTGTTGTATTAGGAGTTGAAGTAGTCTAAACATGTTAAAGAAATTCTAGGTAGTGAGGAGAAGGTTATGTTGAGTATTGTACTATCCAAGCTGTCAAGAAGTAGTGTACTATGTTGAATTCTAGCGTTCAAGGAGTTGTTAGTGACTATGAAAGTAATGCTCGTGAAGGCCGTAGTCAATAGGGAAATTACTCCTGTAAGTTAGTTGATGATAAGCTTAATAGACTCACAAATCTTGGTGAGAGTTTTGTTACTGCTATGCAAGGCAATAGGTACTAACCTCAGGAAGGGCTAATCATAGCCAAGTAAAGGACGTATAAGAACATATATATGGCCATGTTAGCTAAGTTAATCACCTAGTTCAACCTTGTCAATCTAAAGATGCAAATCGACTTACGTAACAAAGACTTGAGTTGGAGGAAATTGAAGAAGATGAAGAGGAGGTAAACGTAAAGGCTAATGGAGAGGAAGAAGAAGAAGGGGGGTACTATAGGGTAGAAGGGCGAGGGTGCTAGGCTCCTTGATGACTTAACAATGTTAAGGTCTAGATCTCAATACTTACTAATAGTAAAGATGCAAATGAATACTTGAAGTGGGAAGAGAAGGTTGAGAAAGTATTTGACTATTATGGGTATACTGAGGTAGTGAAGGTCCAACTTGCTACACTTGAATTTTCTAGGTACACCACTATGTGGTGAAAAATTTGAATGCAACTAAAGTGAGAGATGGAAGACGAGGCGTACCAACTTGGGAAGAGATGAAGAGGTTGTTGAGGGGAAGATTCATACTTGAGGCATATGTACAAGATATATTTGCTAAGTTACAAGAGCTTCGCCAAGGAAGTCAAACTATTGATGATTATGTACGAAAGTTCGAAATGTTAATGATTCGAACAGACATAGATGAGCCTGAAGCTCGTACCATATCTCAATTCATCTTTGGACTTAAATATGAGATCTACAATATTGTAGAAGTGTAGAGGTTTTACACCTTAGAGGAGGCCATTAAGATAGCACAAAGGGTTGAGAAGTAGAGGAAGCATAGTCCAAGCAGACCTAAGCCAAGCTTGTCATGAACTCCTGCTTTACACCGACCTACTATGCCAAGTTGAGAAGACCTATCTAAGTAGAGGATATAAATGATCAACTTAACAATGTCTAAGCTGGCTTAAAGAGCCAAACTGATGACAAGCCAACTCTGAGGACATACGAGAAAGGATAAACCTTAGGACAGAAAATGAGTAAGGTAAAGTGCTTGGGTTATGGGTACACGTTTACCGAGTGTCCTAACTAATGTGCTATGGTACTCTAAGGTGATGTAGTAGATAGCCTTAATGAGAGTAAGCCTAAGGAGGAAGAGAAAATTATTAGGCAAATTGAAGCCAATGATAAGGAAGAAACATATGTCTATGCTGACCAGGGAGAAGTGATGATAGCAGTGTTGAGACACATACTAAGCTCCTTGCTGAGCTCCAAAGTGGATTAGAGAGAGAATTTGTTTCACATCAAGTGTACCATCAAAGGGCAACTGTGCGGCATCATTGTGGATAGAGAGAGTTGTACCAATGTTGTTGCTAGTCCCTTGTATAGAGGTTAGGTCTGCCAACCTCTAAGCACCCTTAAGCTTATAAGCTACACTAGGTACATGATAAGGGTGCTCTACACATTACAGAGCAAGTGATTATACTATTCTATGTTAGGAACATATATAAGGATGAAGTAGTGTGTGATGTCGTCCTCATGGGAGCTTCACACTTGTTGCTAAAGAGACCTTGTTTGTTTAACTGATGTGTTATTCACAATAGATACAAGAACACTTATGCCTTTATAAAGGATGAAAAGAAGATTGTATTATAATCTATGATACCAAGCTAAGTGAACAAGATACATAATTAGCTCACCTAAGCTAGCAAAAAGAAAGCCATAGTGCTTAGCCGAAAAGAGCTTCGAACCGCTAAGAAAGCCAAGGAGCCTATGTTTTCTTTTTTTTTTTTTTATTAGAAGGTTATTGGAGTAGAGAGATGTGGAAGCTATTCCAAAAGAGGCCCAAAGCATGATAAATGAGTTTTTTGACCTATTCCCAGATGAGTTGCCTATAGGACTAACCCTAGTTCGAAGTATAGAGCAATGTCTTAATTTATAGCCAGACATAGCTTTACTGAACAAACATGCCTACATAATGAATCATGAGCAAGCTGCCAAATTGAAACAACAAGTGGATAAACTCATTGAGCGAGGTTATATGAGAGAGAGCATAAGCCCTTGTCCTATGCTTGCTTTGCTTGTCCTAAAGAAAGACAGATTATGGCGCATGTACATAAAAAAACGAGCTATCATTTGAATCACTGTTAAGTACAGATATCCAATACCGATGCTCAATGACATGTTAGATAAGATTCACAATGCTAGAGTATTCTCGAAGATTGACCTGTAAAGCAATTACCATCAAATTCGTATGAGACTTAGTGACGAGTAGAAGACTGCATTCAAGACCCAGCATGGTCTCTATGAATAGTTGGTTATGCTATTCAAACTTACTAATACATTGAGCACATTTATGAGGTTTATGAACCATGTAATGGGCCCCTATGAATGAAAGGTGTGTAGTTGTGCACTTTAATAATATCCTAATATACAATGCTAACCTAGTTGATCACCTGAAACACCTCTGAGCTATTTTGATATACTTTAGGCTAAGAAGTTGTTCAGCAATTTGAAGAAATGTACATTTTACCAACATGAAGTTGTCTTTCTTAGATATGTGGTGACTAAAGAAGGGATTCGAGCTGATGAGGAAAAAGTTCGAGCTATTTTGGAGTGGCTTACACCCAAAAATATTACTGAAGGTAGGAGTTCTCATAGCCTTGCTTCTTTTTACAAAAGATTTATCAAGAACTTGAGTACCATTGTAACCCCCTTAACTAAGTTAACAAAGAAGAATGATGGATTTTAGTGGAATGATTGAGCTAATTAGAGCATCAGAGAAGTTAAGGAGAAGTTTACTACTGCCATTGCCTTAGCTTTACCTAACTTTGACAAACCCTTTAAATTGGTGTTTAATGCAACAGGTATTAATATTGGTGGCATACTAATACAAGAGTACCAACTTGTCACTTATTATAGCGAGAAGCTCAATGGTGCCTTATTGAATTATTTTGTGTATGAGAAGGATTTGTATTCTCTTTTCTAAACTCTTACTATATGGCAACATTGCTTGTTACCTCAAGAGTTTATAATCTATACAGACCATGAGTCCTTGAAGTATCTTAGGAGTCAATACAAACTTTCTAAAAGACGAGCAAAATGGTTAGAATTCATTGATGGTTTTTCATACGTAATCAAGCATAAGAAGGGTAGTGCTAATGTAGTAGCCGATGTGCTATCACATTAGCATATCTTATTAACTCTACAGACCAAGTTGTTGAGATTTTCCCTTATTACTAAGCAGTATGCCTAAGATCCACAGTTCGGTCCTATACTTGAGAAGTGTTGAGATGGAGTTGTCATTGAAGGATATTACTTGAAAGATGGTTATTTGTTCAAGGAGAGGAGACTTTGTATACTTAATTGTTCTACACGAGAGCTATTGGTTAAGGAAGCTCATAGTGGAGGATTGTTAAGGCATTTTAGTGAGACTAAAACTGCTAACCTATAGAGAGAAAAAATTTTTAGCCAAGTATGTTTAGGATGTCTACAAGATCATCAGTAGTTCTGAAGTGTATAAGCGGGCAAAAGGAAGGAAGGAACCACAGAGGTAATACCTACCCTTGCCTACGCTAACCTCACCTTGGGTTGACCTTAACATAGATATTGTCCTAAGGTTACCTCAAACATCCAGAGGGAAGGATTCGATCCTTGTGGTTGTGAATCAATTCAACAAAATGGTACAATTCATTCTATGCCATTGAACTAACAATGCTTTATATATTACTAATTTGTTTTTACAAGAAGTTGTCCACCTACATGAAGTCCCGAAGTCCATTGTTTCAGATCAAGATACTAAGTTCCTAAGCTACTTTTGGAAGACCCTATGGAAGAGACTTAACACTAAGCTTGTGTTCAGTTGGAGTAGTCACCCTTTGATAGATGACCAAACTGAAGTAGTGAATAGGAAATTAGGTGCTCTACTCCGAGTTGTAACAAGGAAGAATCTAAAGGATTGGGATCTATGCTTACCGATTATGGAGTTTACCTACAACCAAACTATCCATAGTACCACTAGAAAGACTCCCTTCGAGGTCATCTATGGCCTTAAGCCAACTATCAAACTAGACATGATCAATACCCACACTACTCTCAAAGAAAGCCCGTCTTGAGTTGACTGAGCTCATGAACTACACAAACTGCACTAGCAAGTGACTAAGAAGATCATTAAGTTCAATGAAAGGCAACATGAGATCAATAATCAAGGTTGCCAAACTGTTTCCTTTAATCTAAGAGACTTAGTCCAAATCTACCTCAACTAAGAGAGATTTCCCCATCTTAAGAAGAACAAATTATCACCTAAGGCTGATGATCCATTCAAGATTCTAAAGAAGATCAACTGCAACACTTACTAAATCGAGCTACTTGAGAATTATGGTGTCTCTTCCATATTTGATGTATCTAACTTGATTCCCTACCATCTAAATGAATTAAGCCTAACAAGAAAAGACCCTGTAAATTTGAGGCCAAATCTCTCTAATCCTTGGGAAGATGATAGGAATCAAGCCCTCAAACTCATCACCCACGATTGGGCTAGAGGATTATTAGGACTTACTTGATGAATGCTAGCTTAAGAACCCCTTAAGGATGAGGATTCCATCACCAACTAAGGATTATCTCATTTTATTTGATCTAAGTGCTAAGTAGTGGTCATGATTAGGTCGCGAGGCTTATCCAAGTCAAGCTATCATGATAGCTGACCTAGTAAAATCCCTACCAAGTTAACCCCAACCTATGCCAACTTCTCTCCTTCTAAGCTGAGTAGTTTAAGCATCCTATCAAAGCCAAGTTGTCTAATTGCCCGAAATGAAGAGACTTCAACTAACACCAAGCATCAAAGCTAAAGCCTAATCTAGATTAGGTTAGCTAAGTTTTCTATTTCCTTTCTGATTCTTAGAGTAAATTCCAACCAACATCAACCTGTTGAAGAAATCACTCTCACAACAATAACCGAACACAACGAACAATCTGCATACCAACCCAAGAGCAACACATGTCTTCTGACACCTGACTCTAAAATATTTCTTACATTGTATAGTATTTGTCCTTTTTCCCCTTTGTAGTACGTTTTAGGTATTGCATTTGCAAGTTATCCTTTTTAGTCTTTTCCATGTACACATGTAGCCCCAATGGGGCTAGTATATAAGCCCAATTTATCTATATGCAGACATTATCACTCACTTATTATTGAATTACAAAATTTTCCTTACAGGGTAACCTTCATGTTCTCTCTTGTCCTTAGCTCTTGTCTAGCTCCTTTAGCAAGTGTTAGTGGCAAGCAATGCTAATACTACATTCATATGTCATATTGACTATTAGGATTAAGTCAAGTAAGATTTGCTGGTGTATCATCTAGTTGGTAGCTAATTAGATCTACTAAACACCTTTTTATTTTCTTGTTTCTACTCGTTGTAGTGTGGTCTCCATCTGTACAACCCCAAAGATGCATCCATTAATTTACTTAAGGATAAGCAAATGTCTAAGTGTGGAGAGATTTGATAAGTGTAATTTTACACTCATACATTATGTTATTTCCCTAAATATTTCGCATTATTTATATTTAATTTCATTGAATTTGTTATTGATTTGAGTCATTTCTTGATTTCAAGGCTTAGATGAAGTAATAAGGTGAAAATATGAGAATTTAGGAGATTTTTGAAGGAATTTGCACTTATTTTGAAGGACAAGTTAAGGATAGGAAGTTTCAAATAGACTTTGTCTAAGGATTAAGTGAAGAGAAAGACCATATTCAATCTTCACGGATGTATTCCTTAGCCATGAAGCCTTCATCATTAATTTCCAATTGAACTTTAAGACATTTTACTCAAGTATGAGACTCCGGTCCAACTCCACGCCTGTATTATGTACCTACGATCCTATCATCATCAATTTCAATACAAGTGCTCAAAGAATTATTGTAAGGAAAAGTCTACACCTAGACTCTATAGCCGTATACTTACTTATGGACTTGCCATGATTTTAAAATACTTGTCATTTGAAGATTATTTTGTCCAAACGGTTTAAATAGATGTATACATGTGCACAAAGGAGGGAGAGGTACGAAGGGTTAGGTAGAAGTCTTTTCTTAGGGTTTTTGTCAATTTTCATCATGAAAGTTTTTATTTTTATCATGTATGTACTGTAGAAGCAGCAATATCTGGACTTGTAACCTTAAGGTAACATGTAGGACACATTGATTTTAATGAAATTTTCTTATTCTTATTAATTTAATTACGTCTTTTATTCTGATTAAGTTGTTATTTCTAAAATCTTAACTTAATTATCACATTTTATACATTGAAGTCACAAGGCTAGTACATAAATAGATCTGCTGTAATTGAAGAGATTAATTATAAACTTAGACATTAGTTGTAGACTTCTTCTAGAATTAAAATTTATTTCTTATTTATTCTTGTGGAATTCATGTTCCTAATGATGTTTAAGAGTTCTATTCCAAAAGTGATTCAAGTAAAACGAAATTAGGATTAAAATTTAATAGAGAAGCAAGGAATCAGCAATTGAATTCCTTTAGTTAATAAGAATAAGGAATTCATGAAAAACTCTAGGGTATTATATATTAATCTCTTGGTGATTAAAGTCTATATATCATCGTTTATGGTTAATTACATTTTATTTATTACTTGCATTCATAGTTATTAATTATTAATTACTTCTTATTTTGTAAACCCTATCCAATTTATCATCACTATTGCTATAATTTTAATTAAAGTAACTTAGTACAAGTGCACTTACCTAGCCAGTGCTATACACCCCATCAAGGAGTTTCTAGATTGGATTGTAAAGTTTGGTAGGTATTTTTATTACTTAGAGGTTTGACTAGAATAGAGAGTAAGATTGGTAGTTTGTAGATTGAAAGGAGGAGCTTTTACATGGTGGCAACGAATCTATATAGAAGAGAGTAAGAGGGTAAGGGTCCTATACATAAAATGTATAAGAGATACTTATCAGTGATGGAACTTCTACCTTTAAAGAATGAGCAGATTCTATTCTATTAGTACCAACGTTTTTAGTAGGGGAATCAATCTATACATGAGTACACTGTAGAATTCATGAGGTTAGCATAAAGGAACTGCCTTCATGAATTAAAAGGGTAGTAGGTCGCTAGGTACTTTGATGGATTAAGGCTAACCATAAGGGACAAAATTGGTGCTCAAGCTATCAAAACCTTGTCAAAACCTAAGAACATGGCTTCAAAGGCAGAATTGGTGATGCTGGAGCATAATAGAAGAGGTTATGACAATTATAAAGTTGTTGGATCTAGTAAAAGGTCCAAACCAATATTAGAATCAACTGCCAAAGGTAACAATAGCTGAAGCACACTAAAAGATAAAGTTATACGAAAACACCTGATATTAAAAGTTAAAGGAAAGGAGGATAGGAAAGTAGAAGACCCTTATGCCTAGCTTACTTAAGGAAAATGCTTTAGATGTAATCAATTAAGGCATAAGTCAAATGGATGTCCCATGAGAAAGATAGTAAATATCATAGAGAAGGATGAGGAAAATGAGGAAGTCTATTGTAAACCAAATGGAGATGAAGAAGAGGGGTATGAAGATGAGGGACAAACTTATATACTTAGGAGAATGATATTATCTCCAATACAAGAAGATCAAACTCAAAGCCATCATTTGTTCAAAACTTGGTGCATCATTAATGATAAGGTGCTTAAAGATATCATTAATAGCAATAGCTGTAAGAACATCATCGGCTGAAAAGCTATGAGAAATTAAGTTACTTATGAAAAAACATCCTAATCCTTACATATTAGAGTGGATCAAAGTAATGGTAAGAAAGGTAGAGGTCATAGAAAGGTACAAGATGCCATTCTCAATAGGTAAGTACCATAATGAAGTTTATTGTGACATTGTTGATATAAATGTCTATCATATACTATTTGTTTGACCTTGGCAATATGATGTTGATGCTCAACATACGAATAAGAGTAAAGCTTGTAAGTTAGAGAATGGAGGTGTAAAGTCTACTTTATTACCATTAAGGGTTTAAGTAAAAAAATCTTAAGATGAGACTAGAGAAGTTCATGTATTAATAGTTAAGCATGTGATAATGAATGATGTTAAATTGCAAGTGGGGAAGCATCTAAAAGCAATGAGACTGTTAGTCATGTATAAGATATTAAGAGAAGGGGGGTAAATTGATATCTTTGAACTTTTTAAATCTTTTTCAATATAAGAAAAATTATCCCTCTTAATAACTTAATTTGGTAAATAGTGATACTTTAATAATTCAACGCACAAATAATCAACACAATTAAATAACGCAAATAAATAGAGATAAGGAAGGAGAATATCAAGCTGAAGATTTATAGAGCTTTGGCCTTCTACTTACTACTTTCTTCCAACTCCATTGCTGAGGACCCAGTCTACTTCACCAGTAACATTCCACTTGATCTACTAAATCAAAATCATAAGAAGATTACAAGTAATTGCCATATACTAGCTTACACAATACTCTACTCTACCTATCTAGCCTATCCACAATCTAGGCTAATATAGATCTATAGACCACAATCTATCTCTATTCTTCTTTGAACAAAAATCAAATTGTTACAAGGAAAAACAATTAAGAATACAATATGAATCTCAAGAAATTTCAGATAAAATAAAAGTAATGATAATGAAAAATCCACTGTAATTCAACTTTCTAGAGAAGTATCTAAACTATGTTCTATACTCTTTCAAATAGTAGATTATAGGTCTCGAAAGAAAGTATAAGTAATCTCTTTGCTTTCAAATTTGATATCTATCCTTTTGAATCAAAAATATTTTCTTTTATACTTGAGTCTTCTAATGGCTAAAAGAGGATGAAAATTATCTTCAATTCAAGTTTATCATTTTTCAACGACTAGATTATTCAAGGATATCTTGGAGAAGATCTCAATGATTTGAATTTTTGAATCTGATTCTCTATGCTTGATTACCCACTTCTAAATAGACTTTTGATTTGAAAATTTTTAGTAAGATATGCTTATCTATAGTTTCCAGATTAGCTTCAATCATGAAAAGAAAATAAAATCCCATAAAATTCGAAATCAACCTCATCATTATCTATTCTCGTATATATCTTGATTTATCCAAAAATAAATAAATAAACTCGCTTAATAATAATAATCCCCATGGATTTTAATTTTGACTTAAGTAAACGGGATTAAGTGCATTTCCCTAATACACCCAATCTAGTAAAGTTAGGCCTTATTTACTTCGAATCTAATATAAGATAAATTTTATCATTATACTTTTCTAGACAAACTATCTGAATCACCTTATGAAGAGTATCAGTTTTCTTTTCTTCGAAGTCTCTAAATAAGTTTCTGAAGTGCTGTACCAATTCTTCTTATAAATCTTTTGAAATATTTTCTAAAGATTTTCAAACTATTCTCTTTTTCCAATCAATTCAAACCTTTTGAATAAGTTTTTAAAGACAACCTAATTTTACAATTTAAAACTTCCTAAGAACCCTTCTGAATACTTGCATTCTTGATGATTCGTTAGCATTCATTCATTTTTGTTATTATCAAAATATATAAGAGATATTTAATTGACACTTATTGCAAGAATTTAAAGAGATGATGCCAGAAGAGATTCCTAATGTATTTCCTCCTATGAGAGACATCTAACATCAATTCAACCTCATACCTAGGGCAAGTTTGCCAAACTTACCATATTATGGAATGAGCCCAAAAGAGTGAGATTTTGAAAGAAAAGGTTAAAGAATTACTTCGAAAGGGTCTTATACAAAGAAGCATGAGTTCTTTTATTGTTCCTATGCTTTTAACTCCAAAGAAAGATGGCAATTGGAGAATGCATATTTGTGGCAAGGCTATCGATAGAAACATAGTAGGATATAAATTTTCAATTTCGTGATTAGATGATATGTTAGGCAATTTACATGGTGCCAAATGGTTTTTCAAAATTGATTTGAAAAGTAAATAATATCTATGGAGCTGAAAATTCAATTTCTCTCTTTTCCAAACCTAATTTATATTAAACTTAGCCTACTTAATATAAACCTCTCAACCAGGCTAAGAAAATGTTTTATTAAAAATAACTTTAAAAAAGGAGTCGTCACTTGATTGAAATTGAGAAAAAAAGTGAAATTAGAGTTCATGGGTAGATGGACTCTAATTTCAGCTACTAGCCCACAAATTCTTCTAAAAAAACCTTTAGAAAAATAGAAAACAAAAAATCTTGGGTTTAGAGGCTAACTTATTAAAACACAACGATTTCTATAATAAATCGGGCTTTTTATTAATTTTTTTTAAATGAAAGAAAAGGTAAAAAGAAAAATTTTTATTATTTTGAGCTACCTAAATTGCTTACATACTCGCAAAGTAGAATCAAGCCCATATAGTTCTTAATTAATAAAAACTTTGCTTTGTTAGTTTATTTTATTTTAAAAAAAATATTTTTACTTTAAGTTTATTAAATTTTATTAATTTGGGGAAAATGGGTTTCTTTTGGTCTACTTTTGAAAAATCCTAGGAAAATCCCTAATTTTTGGAAAAGACTAATTTTTTTTTCTTTGGAAAAACATTTTATGTATAAGAAAACTAATTTTGGGAGAAAAAACACATTTTATTTGAAAATCCCTTTATTCATATACATACAAGTAAATCATAATCATGTACATAGATTGTAACATAACAATTTATTAGAACCTTAATATGCTAAACTTGTAAATTGACAAGTAAATTATTAACTCAACATACTAGTTACCAACCACCCATCAAGAAAACCAATCAAAATAAATTATTTTCTAAAACTAATGAGCCAATTATTTATTAAATCTACAAATGAGTTTAGCTAGAAGCAAATTATCATGGCAAAAAATGCTAATTTAACTAATAGCACATAAGATTCTAATTTATTCATTAAAGCTAATTCTTAACTAAAACCTAAATATGCCAACTATCTATTAAAAACATACTAATTATTTATTAAAGCCAAAATATGAAAAATACACCAATTATTTAAAGCTTAAACATGGAAACACTCCAATTATTTATTTGAAACCTAAACATATTAACTAAATATCAACAAGCATAATATAAAATATATTGGAATTAACTAACATATCAACATTAAATACATTCAAAAAACACATTATCTAAATGAAATCATAAAAAAAAAAAGATCAAAACACTTTATTTCATTTTTCAAAATTTTTCCTTTTTTCTCTATATATTTTTTTTTTTTCAAACAAGACAATACATTTAAATAAGGGATTGAAGAACTTACCAGCAAGGGTAACGAACTGATGATTAGTTTAGGGGAATTCCAACTGGTTCTCAAGGTGAAACTAATGGCTTTGAACTCTTAAGACCTAAATCTTCAAGTCCCCTACCTCAATTTCTAGAAAACCTAGTAACATGCCTCCTAATTTCTCTAGAAACTTTGAGTTTGATATCAAGAAATTCTAAAATCACATTCAAAAGTTTAAATCCAAATTAGTTAAATCTAACATGAAATTGAAAGAAACCACCTATTGAGATTTGTTCTAGGATAAATGTCAAATATTCTACTATATTATCTCGAATTAATTTACTCTATGATGAGAGAAATCGAAAAGAGAGAGTTGTTTTAGTTTTATAAAACCTAAAGAAAGAAAGTTGTAATTACATGTAATGTGATGATTTTTAATGTTTTGTGTAGTTGAAATGAGAAGCTGAGACCCCTATCTTTAGTTTCCAAGCTCAAGTAATGCCCAAGAAACTTTCATCTCTAAAAAAGATTGCATCTTTGTGGACATGGAAGTGAATATGGGTTTTTCCATTTTTGCTTTGCTTTAATCCAATTTTGCATGAATTTATGACAATTGAATGTGCAATTATATCTTAGGACATGTTATTACCGATTTCCAATAAGTATCTTATGGTTTATTATTAAGAATAATCCTAATTTGCTAAATTAAAATTAGGTACAAAATATACATGTATTTCATGTTTCCCGAATTTTTATTTTTGTCCATAAAAATTTCTTTTCATGAAAGATTAAGATTTAGAGTGATTCTAAGTATATTCCATGTGCTCTTTCTCTATCCAATTTTTATTTGATTTTAGGAGCTCAAAAATCCGTTGAAATCAGGTAGAAAAAATGGGTGTACCAAGACCTAAAACTTGACATTTTTATTCTTAACTAATATTTGAATTCGACACAAAGAAAGGGGGGAAGGAAAAGTAGGGGTCAAATAATTGATCCCATGAATTACGTGGCGCATAAACATAGCTATCACATGGCACCATGTCAATACCATGCGGCGTACACATGGGTGCCACGAGGCACCTAATTATGGATGCCATATGTCACATCTAGGAGGCCAACACGTAGCGCTCCCATGAGCTACCACGTATCATTCCTTTATTTCTTTTTTTCTTTTTCCCTTTTCCCTTCTTCTTCTTTTGCTAATGATTCTTTTGAATTCTTTCCTCTTCTTCTTTTTTGTTTTTATTTTTCTTTTAACAGTAGAAACTACACTCAAATAAATACCCGACTTCTAAAAATGCACGACTTCCTTAAAGTAAATTTGGAGCCTATTAAATATATGTCTAAAATATTTTAAAAAATTTTCTAATTTGACCAAATTAAGAACCTAGGTTCTACTCGCATTCAGTTTTTTTAAAAAACTTCAAATAGCCATAAAATATTTAGTTTAACTCCGATTGAGGTGCAATTTAAGGCCATGAACTCCTAAAAATATGAATTTTCAAAATAAGTTAGCTGAACTTAGGCCAAAGAATTGATTTTCAATAAACGTCCATTTTTATCTAAGATTTCTAATTTGGTCAAATAACATATTTATTTTGACTTCGAAAGAAACTTTAGACTATAGAAAATTATTTCCACTTGGAACCTACCTAAATGGACCATTACAAGATTTTTTTTTTTTCAATTTTTCTAGGTTTTCTTTTTTTTTTTCTTATTTGTTTAATATTTTTTTTACTTTTAATTTTTTTTTTTGGCCTTTTCCAAAAAACAGGGTTCTCAAACTAGAGATGAACCTAAAGAGGGGAAAAAATAAGACATCTACAACATTATATTTGAATTTGACTTGGGGATAAATGGAAGAAGACATTTAAGATTAAGGAAGTGTTACATGAGTGGTTAGTAATGTCATTTAGGTTGTTTAATACTCCTAATACCTTTATGAGATTAGTGAATCAGGTACTAAAACCATTCATTGGCAAGTTCGTAGTTGTTTATTTTGATGACATTCTAATTTATAGGTTTCAAAATATTAGCACTTAAGGCATTTGAGGTAAGTTCTGAAAAGTCTAAAGAAAACAAGTTGTATATAAATCTTAAATTCCTAGTTTGTTATACCATTAAAAGGCATACACGTTAATGTTTGTAATGTCAAAGCAATTAAAGATTAGACCACACCAAAGAATGCTTCTAAATTGTAAAGTTTTCATGGGTTGACTAAATTTTATAGAGGTTTCATCAAACACTTCAAACAAATGACAGAGTATTTGAAGAAAGGGGAGTTTTAATAGGGAGAATAAACTTTCAATAGTTCTACAATTTTATAGGAAAGGCTATGTCCTATCTCAAGAAAAGAGACTTGTAACATTTTTCACTCAAAAGCTGTGTAATACTAAGCAGAAGTGGAGTATTTATAATAAGGAGTTATATTCGGTAATGCATACCCTTAAAACTTAGGAACATTATTTGATTGCTAAGAGTATGTGTTGTACTCTGATCATAAGGCTCTAAAGCATATGAGTACTCAAAAAATGACTTAGTAGTAACATTCATGCAAGGTGGTACCATTTTCTACATAAATTTCCTTTTAGATTGAAGCATAAATGTGGTGTTCAGAATTGGGCACTAATGCTATTAGCAAAAGAGCTTTTTCAATGCTTACCTTAAGCAATGAAATCACTAGATTTGAACAACTTAAAAGAGAGTATGAGTGGCATGAGGATTTTGCTGAAATTTGGAGCAGAGTCTCTCAAAATCAATCTCTTAATGGATTTTACGTACATGATGGGTTTTTGATGCATGAGACTCGACTATACTTACCCAAAACTTCTGTTAAAGAGCAAGTGATTTGAGAATTGCATGGTGGAGGATTTACAAGTCACTTAGGAAGAGACAAGACATATGCAATAGTGGAGAAAAGATTTTACTGGCTACATCTAAGGAGAGATGTCTACAAATTTGTTGAGGGATGTAGTGTGTGTCAAAGAGCTAAGGAATAGTCTAAGAATATCAAGTTATATATACAGTTACTAGTGCTAAAAAATATTTGGAAGGACTTTTCCATGGATTTTGAGTTAGGATTATCAAAAACTCAAAGGGGAGTTGATGTTGTTTTGTTGTAGTTGATAGATTTTTAAAAATGACTCAGTTTATTCCTTATGGGAAGACATTTGATATAATGAGAATTGCTAGATTATTCCTTAAAGTGGTTATTAGATTACATAGTATTTTAAAATCTATCACTTCTAATTGAGAGATAAAGTTTGTGAATTACTTTTGGAAGACTTTTGGAAGATATTTGATTCTTCTTTGAATTTTAGCAAAACTGTACACTCATAGACTGATGGGTAGATAGAAGCTATTAATAAGACCTTAGGAAATCCAAATAGAAGCATTTGTGAGGATAAGTCGAGACAGTAAGATATTACATTAGCTTAAATAGAATATAATGTTGTTCATAGTGCTATTGGGAGGACACCATTTTTCAATTGTGTATATGAAGGTACCACAACATACACTTGGCCTGATTCAATTACCTAAGGGTAAGGGAAACAACATTTAAGCTAAGAATATAGCTAAGCATAATTGTAGAAGTACATAAAGAAGTGAAATAGAAACTTAAATTTAAAAATTAGAAGTAGAAGACAGTTGCTGATAAGCATATAAGAGTTGAGACATTCAATGTAGGAGGTTAGGTCATGGTGCACCTTTGAAAATATAGGTTCCTAGTAGGTTCTTATAATGAATTACAATAGATGAAGTAGGGTCCTTACACAGTATTTCAGAAGATAAATGACAATACTTATGTTATTAATCTTCTTGAAAATATGGGTATTTCCAGAATAGTTGATCTACCTTTGTTTCATGATTCTGAAATTCCTTATAGTTGTAAGTCATTAATCAATTAGATTACCAAAAGAGGAGAACAAAGAAGCTAGAAGCTAATCAGCGTTGTCTAGTAGTGAGTCCTAAGATGCTCAAAGCATAATTAGTCAAAAGCCTCAAACTTTAGAAGTTGATTAGAAGCCTTGAATTCAAAAGCTTAGTTCTTTTTTTTTTTTTTTTTTCAGTTGTTATTAGTTAATTTTGAGCAATCATAACTTTTCACATATGAAGAGTTACATAGCTCATAACATTTCAATAAAGACTACCTTGAATTTACTTTTCCATAGACCAAATGCTATGCCAATTCAAGAAGACAAATTTTCTAGTTTTAGCAAGATATCAAAGTTTATCATTTTATTTTATTTTCTTATTTTGTAGGATATGGATTTTATTCATTTTCATTATTTATCTTAGGATTGTAGGATTATAAATATCCTAAGATCATTTGTGATTTTAATCTTTTGGTAATAATACAATTTTTATTCTCCCATAATTGCATCTATCGTGCTAAGTCATTATCTTTTCTAATTTTTTTAATATTTTCCAATTTTTATATATTTTATTGATGATTTTACTTAAATAATATTTATTATAAATTTATTTCATTAAATTAATTATTAGGACAAACTAGTTTGTGCAACATGTTATTGCTAATAGCAAAACTAACATTAAACTAATAGGGGACTTTTTATGCAAACTGTTGCAAATGCTAAGAAATGAAATAGAAAAAATTAAATATTTAGAACTCAAATAGAAAGGTAACAAACATTGAGGATTTAATTTATACTTTTTCCTTCACTACTCACGGTAAACTAATGGAGGACTTGATTGTAAATGTTGAGTTCTCTTCATAGATTTTGATGATAGCAAAAAGTACTTGTTAGTTAACAAAATCTACCAAGTGTACAGGAAAGGCGTTAAAATTTCACCAACATACAATAGTTCAAAAGGTTTGTTAGAGGTTCTATTTAATTCTGAGTAGTTGTTTAAAATCTTATTCAAAGGGTTCAAAATATAGTACAAAGAGTTGTTCAAAGACATCATACGAAGTTTGTCAAAGGGAAAGTTCAAAAACATGTTCAGAGGTTTCATGTGTAGAGTTAAAAGAAACAAGCTACATGCATTGTTAAAGACTTAACTGAAGGGTTGATCTAAAAGTTTTCTGATAATAATTTCAGCTTGTTTTGGAAATTGGAATAAAGCTCAAAATTCTGGACTTAACTCCACTTCGTTAAGTATATTTAGGTAATGCACTTAATTATGTTCTACGTAAATTAGATTTAATCCATGGGGATTAATCATAATAAAGGAGGATAAATGTTAAGTATGGATTTTATCAATTTTAGTTTAATTGTCAAAATTTGATTATTATGAATCAAGCTTCAAACAAGGAAGTGTTGTAAAAATGAGTAACAAAAAGTGAAATTGTTTTAAGGGATTTTTTCATAATTCAAGTCTTCAAGAAAATTTTCAAATTATCTACGAATAAAGATCAATGTACTAAGGTCAAAATTCATAATCACAGTAAAGATTTGATTGAAGACCAAGCATAAGGATCTATTTTGAAAGAGATTCAGATAAGGTTCAAATTTGAAATGAAGATATGGTTGTTTTCCAAGATTGTTGGGATTTGGTTAATGAAATTTCAAACTTAATTTAAGCTAAAATCTTGAGTTTATTATCATATTTTCTTTGTTTAGGTATATCAGATCAACTAGTTTATCTTCTTGAAATTTAAGTTTCAAATTGAGAAGAGATTTTAGTGTAGCTTTTTAGAAAAATAAATTTCAAACTCCATGAAGAACTACAAGAGAATCCTAGGATATTTTAAAACTAAAGTTTATTAGCTTAATATATAGCCTTCATGTAAGATCCTTGGTATCTTTCGAACTATATCTACATCACTTATACTTTTGCCAAGAGAAGACAATTTATTAGTCATTACAATAAATCTACTAAATGAATATTTAATTTCTTCACCTGGGAGAATGCATAATCTCATATTATTGTACTAGTGAGCTGATTTTCATCTTCTTAATTGCTTCTATGCCTTCTTAAGTTTACAAAAGTGTGTCTTATATATCTTTCGTTGTAGTACAAGGTGAGATTAGATAAAATTTAGAATGAGAAATTGTGGTATAGAGTAAATTCTTAGCCTTAGAGTTGAGCTTGGTTTTGGCAATATCTTCAATCAAATTAATAACCGATGGAACGTTAATGTCTCTAGTTGCAATGGTTTTTACTAGAAAAAGTATTTTGAATGTTTTGTTTGCAAGAGGAGTTATGTTTATTCTTTATAGATCTGAGGTTAATCATAAGAGCAAGGCTAAATAGGCAGAGTAGAGACTTATGAAAGCCAAGTGTTGGTAAGATTGTAACTTCTCTCTTTTTTAATTTAATTTAGTAGATCAAAGGAATAGCACTAATAAGAAAGACCAAACCCCTAGTAGTGGAGCTATAAGAGAGGAGTTGGTATAAAATCGAAACTCTTTAAATCTTGAGCCTAACTCTCTTCTCTCTATCTCCTTTTATTTTTCAATTACTTATTTATTTTTTTTTATCATACCAACACATTAAACTATTAAATTACTACGATTCACCTAATATAAGTTATTAAGAAGGATTTCTATTTTCTAAATTCGAAAAAGTTTAAACTTTTCTAAAGATATCAATTTATCCTCCTTCCTCACCTACATCCAAAACTCACCCCCCTACAACCAAGCTTTTGATATCTTATGCGAAACCTATAAGTGGTATTAGAGGTTTAATCTAATATCAACTAAAGTTTAAGATCATGAGTAAATCTAGTTGTAGTTTAATAGTACAGCCTGGTAAAGCTCCATTTTTCAATGGCTCTAACTTTTCCTACTGGAAGTTCAAGATGAAGACTTACATGAAGGCCATATAGATTATCAAACTTAGCAAACTATTGCAACTAAGGACATTAAAGTTCCATCGGTTATTAATTTAAATGAAGATATTGCCAAAATCGAGCTCAACTCTAAGGCTAAGAATTTACTTTTAAGCACAATTGCTCATTCTAAGTTTTATCTAATCTCACCTTGTACTACAATGAAAGATATATAAGACACACTTTTGTAAACTTAAGAAGGCATAGAAGCAATTAAGAAGATGAGGATCAACTCACCAATACAACAATATGAGATTATGCATTCTCCTAGGTGAAGAAATTAAATATTCATTTAGTAAATTTACTGTAATGACTAATGAATTGTCTTCTCTTAGTAAAAGTACAAATGATGCAGATATAGTTTGAAAGATACCAAGGATCTTACCTAAAGCATGAAACACCCAAAAAACAATTATAGAAGAAGCTCATGACTTAAAGAAGTTGGCCTTGAGCCAACTTCCTAGCAAACTGATGGTGTATAAGACAGACTTTCTCAAGGAAGAGAGTATGTTAGAGGATACAAAGAAGAAAACTATAGCATTTAAGGCTAAGGAAGTGGAAGCAGAAGTAGAAGCAGATTCAGAGAATGATGATTCATCTAATGATGAGGATAAAGATGTTACATTACCTACCAGGCACTTGAATAAATGATTAAAAAAGAAAGGTAAGAATTCTTAGTCTAAAAAGTTTTCCTCTAATAAAAATCATAGTGATGTAGGTAAAGGAACTAAAAAAAAAAAAAAGGAAAAGAAAACTAGGGAAAAGAAAGAAGTAGCTGCTATGGGTGCAAAAAGCCGGGACACCTAAAGTATGAATGTCCTGTGCTAATTAAGAAAACGAAGAAGTACAAGAAAAAGCATAAGTCACTGGTAGCGACATCAAGTGACTTGGATGAGTCACAAACTAAGATAGAGAGTACAAAAGATGAAGCTGAGGAAGCCAATCTGTATCTTATAGCATTCTCTAAGGTAGAATCTAAATCTGAATCCGAATCTGAATCTAATTTTGATATCAGAGTACCTAATGATATTTGTATTGAGATTAATAAAATGCTTAAAGCACTTTCAAAAACCAATGACAAACTTTCGAAAGTTAAACATGAAAATGAGGTTTTAATGGATGAAAAGAAAACTCTTATTCAAACAAACTAGCTTTTAGCCGATGAAAATGATATTTTGAAAAACGATTTCAAAGGTTTATGTAAACCCCGCGAATTTAGCTTTCTAAGTATAGAAATAAACGTCTAAACTGAAGATGATTTCCTGAACTCAAAAGAGCCAATAAGATTTAAAATCAATTAAAATCCCAATCCAAAACCTAAAGTGGATACGAAGAACCTTAAATCATCAATTGAATCCCTAATTACATACGAAGACCTAAAAACCTCAAACTTCATCAAAACCTTAAGATGACAATCGAAAATTTAATCGCGTAAGAGTATATGAAACCCTAAATGTGTAAAAACATTAGAGATGGTGCCTTAAAGTAATAAGAACCCTAAAACCATAACTTTAAGGATATAAAAGCACTAATTCACCATGATATACCCTAAAACCCTAATTGATAATATAATGCTTATATTTTTGCCAAATCATTAGTAAAAGGTTAGAGATGACCCTCAATCATGCGTAAACATTTAGACTACTTAAGCGATCCCTTAGAAACTAAGATAATGAGTCATAGATTATATTAATCCCTTAAGTATGTGATTAAGATAGTATTATATAGAGTTAAGGGTATAGTTGAAGATTAGGTTAAATGTAGTAAACCTTAATACCCTAAATGCTATTTTTCATCTTAATTACACTAAGTAGCTTACCAAATGATGTATATAGGATATAAATACCTAATGGAAGATCTCATTACCTATTTTTACTAATCAATTCACTAAATTTCTTATTTCCCTTCATTTCCATAATCTTTCTCCAAATTTTTCTTAATTAGTTCATTATGTACACAAAAGGGGCTTTATTTTTTTGAAAGTTGACCAAGTCAACACATGTTGACCAAGGTCAAAATGTTGACCAAGTCAACACATGTTGACTAAAGTCAACAATTGAAAAAGTCAACAAAAGTGTCTCTTTCATTAAGAAAAAAATATCTTCCTTCTCATGATTTCTTCCCTTTTCTTTTGATTTTTCCTTTCTTTCTCTTTTCTTTGCCGTCCACAATTTCTCCCCTTGTAGACCCCACCATTCTTCTTCTTCCATAAGCAAAACAAAGACAAAAGAAACAAAACAAAAGTTCCTCTATGCCGTGAGCTTCCTTTCCCCTTTTACTCTTCTTTCCTTTTCAACTTTTCAACTATTTTATCCATAGTCAAGGGCAACTTAAGGTATGCTATTATGTATTTATGTCTTACTTCATCCTCTTTACAAGTTAGAAGGAGAAAAGGTTAGGTTATGTGTTATGTTTATATATATGTTGATTTAGGCTTAAAGTTTCAATCTTTACATATGGAAGTGTAGAATCCTTTAGGCAATGGAAGAAAATGCATGTGTACATGTCTTTGAGTAGGTGTATAAAAGGATATGCTAGAAGAATACATGTATAAATACCTTTGTACATAAGTATACAATATGTACATAACCTAAAATAAGGTATATAGTAACTATACATACATATATCATGTCAAATATATCCTTAAAATACAAAAAGAATGAAATTGTGAAGCTTTCTTAAGGGGGTAGATAATGCATACGAAAATACGTATAAAAATACGTATGCCACCGTATGTGAATATAGGTATATGTATTAGTATATGTATAAGTACATAAGTATACATATTAGTATGTTATGAGTGTAGGTAGGTATATAACATATGTATATGTATAAGTACTTAATGACATATATATTTATATGTAATAAATGGATTACATAAGCCATGACATCATCTAAACATTACATAAGCCATGACATCATCAATTGGTTACATAAGTGATGATGTAAGCGTAGATTTATAATAAAAGAAATAACAAGATTACATAAGCACATCACATAGATATATACATGTATTTAGAGGTCGAAAATCCCTTAAACCTTAATACACTTCCTAGATTGAATTAAACTTAATCAAGTATGTAAATTAGTAGCACTAATGTAAAATTTCCTAAGTGTAAGAATCAAATAGCTAATCCAATCATTAAATCCCAAACTAAGGCATAAACATAAGTAATAAGAGTAATTAAACTTCAATAAAATAAAATTTTAATAAATTTAGCCCATATCACAAAACATGGGTTTTAACGTCCAAAACGGACATCACCGTGTGAATGTACGTTCGAAAACGATGAAAAACGACTATAAATTCGTAAATATTGAAAATAAAACGAAAAAGTTATATACGATTAGCAATTAGGTTTAATCGAGTAAGGGCTGATAGTAATCTAAGTAGAATTAGGTAGACAGATATCTAGAACCCTTAGTTGAGTCAACTACTTATTATCTTTGTTATCTCGTAATGATCAGGTGATCCCGATGAGGGCAAGGATCTCCCGATCGGTTATTACGACTAGAGCGAGTCGTCATAGTCAAGTGAGTACTCCCGATGACTCTATACTTGTTTGTGCTTGTAGTTACTGCACTTAAATTGAATATCAATAACTTGATGTATGGGGTTCGGGATATGCGTGTGATTGATATTGATTGATTGATTGTTATAAGAAATATTATTGAATACGATAATTGATGATTTGATGGTATGATTGATTTTTATATGATTTGGATGGTTTGTTGATATTGATTGATCGCCTCATAATCTGACCTAATTATATTTGGCTTATCTTGAATCAAAAAGGGTCATGCATTATCCATGCATCGCATTACTTATTATGGCCGTCACTTCACGCGGTTGGTAATGAAGGGCCTTGGAGGGATGGATTCCCACATGATTTGATTAGTACCGTGCAGGAGCATGGGTACAACAAGACCCTACCCTTGGCTCGCGGGTTTTATTGGCGCCGGAGACGCTAACCGTGGGTGGCTGGGGGTCGCGTCTAGAGACCACCGCTGTAGGGTGTGAGTGTGGACTGCGGAGGCCACCTCACCGCTAGGCCTGGGACTTTGTGAACTATTGGATCTTTGGAAATGGAAAATGTGTTTTTGTGAAATACGGAATTCAAAGTTATGGGTAAAAACCCAGGTGCTAGAGCCCGGTCGTGATTGGTGCCGTGTAATCTCCAACCCTTATCTCGGAGGGCGTTAAAATCCGATATTATATGCAGTACCGGTCAACTGCATATATTGTTTGGCATACTGTGTGTGCATGCATTCATATGGTTGTAATAATTTGTTTGAAAACTTGTTTGCTAGTATGGTATGAGGGATTGCTCACTAAGCTCTTGTAGCTTATTCCCCAATAGTCTTTCTTTTGCAGGTTTACATACGATGGGATTAGGATAAGTTTCGAGTGCTGAGGGCGATTGAAGATATGTACATTAGTGTTAGGATTAGTTGAGATTTTTTTATAGGTAATACATAAAGACTCTTTGTAGAAAATATTCACATGTTAGAATTTAATATAATTTAATTCTACCTGCAGATTCATAATGTTGGTAATCCTGTCTTATTATTTGGTAGGGGATACCGATTCTCTGCGGTTCTAAGGAACTGTGGGATATCGAATATCCATAATTATTTATAATTATATATTATGTCATGTACAATAAATTAATAACTTGAAAATCATTAATCTTAGCGATTTATTATTTAGAGTCTTGCAATCTCTGACTTGCAAGACGGTTTTCATATCATGGGTGCACACATGTTATGAAAATTTTAGATAATCCTACTAGGCCCCCTTTAGGGTCCTGACAGTTTACATGTTGCAAGAGAATCTTTAGTTAATGAAAATATGATTTTAGAAGAAAAGATCAAAAGTTTGAAAAGTCATGTTCAAGATTTTATCAAAATAAATTAAAAATACTTGTCAAAAGTTTAATGAGAGATAAAAAACTTCAAGTGCTTATTTCCAATCAACGAGTAGATTGTATTTAAATTTAGATTGGGTTTTGAAAGTGAAGAATCATCTAACATTAAAAAGAAAATAGTATCTATTAGACCACAAAGTGAGAATGATAAAGAAACAGTCAAAAGAAAAGATAAAGGAAAAACAATTGAACATTTTAGATAGTATGTTAAACAGTTCCTTCAACAAAATAGAAAGCATCCTATTAGAGGGAATAATAGAGGGTTCCACAAAGTAAAATCAAAGGTATGCAATAAGCAGCAAGTATCATCAAGAAAAGTCATATGCTTATTTCTTTTGTAATAGGCAGGGTCACATTGAAAAATACTGTTTTTATAAGAAATCCAAGATCAATAGTAATCAAGTCAAAAATCAAAATGCGAGCTTGAATTTTTATGGACCTAAGCTTCACTGGGTTAGTAAACAGACTTAATGTCGTTATGATGTGTATAGAAGCACAAAGCAAAATTAAAAGGATTATGGTATCTTAATAGTGTATGTTCGAGACAGATAACAGGTAATGCTTTGTTGTTCACAAGTTTGGAATAGAAGAAAGATGGGTATGCAAAGTTTGGTGTCAATGGAAGAGGTAAAATTATTGTAATAGGAACAATCAATCTTCCTCCTCACACAATAGAAAACGTTTCTCTTGTCAAAGGACTAAGGCACAATTTGTTAAGCATTAGTTAACTTTATGACAAAGGGTATAAGGTAAGTTTGAACATAATAAATGCATTAGTTTTGATAAAGCTAGAACCAAGTTATTTGAAAGCTTTAGGAAGAAAAACATATATCTAATTTAACCTTCTAAAGTTGACTCTAAAAGAAGTTTTCTCTCTCTACAAGATAATATAACTTTTTGGCATAAGAAATTAAGGCATGTATATTTTTCACAACTTAAAAAATTATCTAAAATGAATTTAATAAATGGTTTACCCAAATTAAATATATAAGAGGATCTTCATTGTACTACATGTTTGAAATATAAGATGGGTTTTGTTTCTCATAAAGGTAAGAACATTATATCTACACAAGGACCATTGGAATAGCTGCATATGAACTTATTTAGTCTAACTCGAACATTAGGTTTAGGTCAGAACAAATATGGCCTTTATTATTGTTGATGATTTCTTGAGGTTTATTTGGATTTTGTTTTACAACATGAGAGTAATTCCTTTAAAAGTTTTGAAGTGTTTGTGAAAAGGGTTCTAAATGAGAAAGGATTTTCCATAATTAATCTTCAAACCGATCATGGAAAAGAATTTAAAATTGCTGATTTTGTAATATTTTGTGAATAAATGGCATCTCTAATAATTTTTCTATGCCTTACACTCTACAACAAAATGGAGTGGTTGACAACATGTAATTAACATATATATTTTTTGATAAATTGGTGTGATTTTGTATATTAATTTAGTTAATTTTATAGCAATTTGGAGCTTTATTTGTTTAATTTTAATTATTAGGAACTTCGAAACCATTCAATGAATTTTTAAAGATTTTATCAAGTCTTAGAGCTTATTTGAAGGAAAGTATTGATTAATGAATTCAAGTGAGTGAAAACCATGGCCATGATCCTTGGTCATAGACCTCTCGCAATCAATTTCCATCGAAATTTGAAGATTTCAAATTAAGTACAAAACCACACCCCATCTCTACGACCATGACCCTTAGGCGTTGTAATTTTATGATTTTTTAATCTTCCATTTTTGTCAAGTTTCCTTTGTAAACCTAGGTCTAACTCTAACTAATAGATGTCTAGACTTAAGTTTATAGAGATAGCCCATTTGGAGTAGAGTTAAGAAGGTAAATGATAACATGTTAGTACACATATTATATAGTAATTTTGTGTCATTTTCTATATTAATTTAGCTACTTTCATAGTAATTTAGAGTTTAATCATTTTAATTTTAATTTTCAAGGATTTCAAGAGGCATTTGATAAATTGTTGAAAACTTTTATCAAGTTTTAGTGTATAGTAAGAGAAAAGAATTAATCAAGAATTTAAAGTAGAAAGACTTCAAGCAAGAAATGAAGTCTAGTAAAGAACACAATTAGAGACCACAACTGTAGTCTATAGCCATGTACCCTTCATCATTAACTCCCTTCGAATTTTAAAGATTTTAGGCTAAGTGTAAGAACATGCCCCAACTCCACGACTATGTACCTTGCCTATGGACTTGCAATAATTTACAAATCTTCTATTTTATTTTATTTTTTCTATAAATCTAAGTCTATTTCTTATAAATAGATGTCTAGGCCTAGGTTTACACAGAAGGCCCCCTTGGGAAGAGTTTTAAGATAGAATTATATTAGGTTTCTCATATTTCTTCTTCTTGTATTATATCATGTTATTTTTTTTAATTATTCTTAGTGAATTATTATTGAACCCTAGTTCTTTTACAAAAATTTTCTTTTATTCAATCCATGATATTACCTTTGAAGATCTAATTACACTATATTTATTTTTATCAAATTAATATTTACCTAAGTTGCTAATTTGATGTTTAAGTTTGCTATTGGATACATGAGTCCTTTAATGAATAGACCCATGTAATCAAAGGGAATTAGAGTTGACTAAACCATTTAGTAGTTCAATTCTTCTGAATTAGGGTAATCTAATAGCAAGTAACCTAATAGCAGGATCTAAGGTCTTAGTGTGATTCTGCGATACTCTATTCAAAAGCAATATGGGTAGAGTGGTCTCAGGGTTAGGAATTAGCTAAAGACATAAGTTCAATTAATTCAAATTAGGTATCTCCACATTCCAAAGAGTGATTGAGATTGAAAGTTGTATAAAATTAGGTAATAAATAATAATGGTTTACTAAGGATAATGTGCACTTTAATTTAATGATCATGTTTATTTATTCTAATTATTATTATTATTTTTTTACTTAAGTTGTCCTTGGTTATTTTATTATCCTTATGTTTCATTCGTTATTTATCTTTATTTTTAATCAAAACTATCTTACATTGTTAAGTTACATAACTAGTGATTTTGGGTAAATTGCTAATAATCTAAGGTTCTCACATATATGGTTCCTCATGGGATCGACTCTTGGACTTGAATCCATTTTAACTATACTATAACTTGACTAGGTGCACTTGTCTGCTGTATAGGAATTAGTAAAATTATAGGGCTTCTCTACTTTTCTTATTTCTTTTCTTCTATTATGTCTTTGTTCTAGATTTCTTAGTAAATCATTATTGAACCCTATGTTCTATTGTGACTTTGGCTACTTTTATTAATATTGCTATTCAATCTATCATATTTACATATTATGATCTAATTATATTGTTTTATTTCATTCTTTAATTCAATTTTACCAGTGATTAGATTATTGTTTAAGTCTATTATAGAGTTCACGAGTTCCTAAAATATGACGAACTGGCATAATTAGGCAAAACTATTTGACTAAAACATTTAGTAGTTTGATTTTTTCCAAATTAAATCAACCTAATGGTGGGATTCAAAGGTTTAATATTATTTTGAGCTATTCTATTACAAAAGCGATTCAGGTAGAATGTACTGAAGATTAGGAATTAGTTAAAGATACTAGTGTAATTAGTTCATGATAGGAATCCTCACAGTTTAATATTGCAATTGAGATCGAATAAATCACTTAAAACTAGGTAATAAGTAATACAAAGATTCACTAAGGAATATGTTTGTTTCTCTATAATTATTCCTATTTACGTTTCTGTTTATGTTTTCATTTTTGTTATTTATTATCTTTTTTTTTGCATATTTATTTATCTTATTGTCTTTATTCTATTAGTTCTTCAATTATACCTTTAATTGTAAAAGTTAGGTAATTGGGAAATTCTAGGGATAATACTGTTAATTAATAAGATTTTATTCCCATATATGGTTCCTCGTAAGATCAACATTTAGACTCAAATCTGAATCTATATTATAATTGGACTAGATGTACTTACCTATGCTATATACGCCATGATCAATCTTTGAGCATAAAAATAAAACCATACAAGAAATGACAAGGACTTTATTAAATGAAAATGATATAGTTGAGTATTTTTAGGTAGAAGCTGCATCTACAGTATGTTATATTACTAATCATGTCTATATAAGACCCTTGACAAATAGCACCTTATGTAATCTTTGAAGGTAGAAAGCCTATTGTTTCATATTTTCATGTGTTTGGTTGTAGGTGTTTTTTGAAGAAAATGAGAAAAATCTTAGGAAAATTTGAAGAAAGTATTGACAAAGCAATCTTTCTTGGATACTTCTTGAACTCAAAGGTGTATCATGTTTACAATAAGGTAACTAAGGTACTTGAAGAATCCATAAATGTCAAATTCATTAAAGAAATAGGTAATGAAGAGTCGAACAACAAACCTCCATTGGTTGTGAACAAAAAGGATAAAAATTGTCAAAGTGTAGAAAGTAAGGTAGAACCTAAGTCAGAAGGTTCTTTAGAGATTACTACTATACCTAATGTTGCCAATAAGCCAAAACTTACTTCAAAGGGTTCAAAAAAGACTTACAATAAGCCTAATGATGCTAGTAAGTCATAACCTAGTTTAGAGACTTTGTCAAAGAGTAGGTTAAGAACTTCTGCTAGCACTTTCACACCTCCTTCTACTTTGAGTTTTAAGCAAAATCATCTCCCTTAAGCTTGTAACTGGAAATGTTTGTTTTGGCATAAAGACAAGATCTAGTTTACACAATTTTGAAAACCATTTTGCATTGCTTTTAGAAATAAAACCAAGTTCTATTGATGAAGCTTTAAGTTATAACAATTGGATCTTAACCATACAAGAGGAACTTAGTCAATTTTAAATAAATCAAGTCGTTTGGTACCAAGACCTAAAGATAAATCTATTATTGGTACTAAATGGGTTTTTATGAACAAACTGGATGAACATGGAAAAACTATAAGGAATAAAACCCGACTAGTTGCTAAGGCTATTCTCAAGAAAAGGAAATAGACTATGATGAGACTTATTTTCCTATGGTTAGGTTAGAAGCTATATATTTATTTCTCGCATTTGCATGTTTTAAAAATTCTCAATTGTTCCAAATGGACATTAAAAGTGCATTCTTAAATGGCTTTATTAAAGAAGATGTGTATATAGAACAACCTCCAAGCTTAGAAGATCCATTTAAAACTGACTATGTCTATAAACTCAAGAAAGCCTTATATAGTTTAAAACAAGCCCTTTATGCCTAGTATGAGTGGTTAAGTGAATTTTTTATAAATAATGATTTTCAAAGAGGAAAAGTGGATACAACTTTATTAGAGACAACTTCATTTTTGAAACATTATGAGAATAATATTTTAGTTGTTCAAATTTATGTTGATAATATAATATTTGGAGTAACTAATGAGGTGTATTGTTAAGAATTCTCTAGCTTATGTAAGCTGAGTTTGAGATGTCACTCATCGAAGATTAAAACTTCTTGGGACTTTAGACTAAACAAACAAAAAGTGGTATATTTACTCATCAAGAAAAATATATCAAACAAATCTTAAAGAAGTTTAGCTTTGAAAATGCTAAAGGGTCATTTACCCAATGAGCAATTCAACAAGGCTTGATTTCACAAATAATAGTAAAAAGGTAAATGAAAAGTCTTATTGTAGTTTGATTGGATCTTTACTATATTTAATTGCTTCTTACCCTAACCTTTTATTTAATACTTATATCTATACTTGATTCTAAAGTGGACCAATAGAAACACTTCTCTCTACTGTTAAAAAGATTTTTAAATATATCAATATTATTGCAAAATTAGACATATGGTATTCTTAAAATCAAATTCCTTATTTAATAGGACATTCAAATGCTGTTTATGTAGGTTGTAAGATGGATCGAAAAAGTACTTCTAGTACTTGTAAGTTTTTAGGAGACAAATTAGTTTCTTAGTCTTCTAAAAAATAAAATTTTGTTGCACTTTCAATAGTAGAAGTACAATGTGTTTCTGTTAGAAACTATTGTGCTCAAATTTTATGGTTGAAGCAACAATTATGTGATGATGGACTTAATTATAAAATATCCTTATAAAATGTGATAATACGAGTGTTATCAATTTAATAAAAAATTTGGTTCATTTAAGATCTAAGCATATAGAAGTAAATACCATTTTATTCATAATCATCTTGCAAAAAATGATGTGAATGCTAATTTTAGGCCTACTAAATATCATTGTGCTGATATATTTTTAGAACCCCTCGAGAGAATAAGATCCAAATTTATTCATAATGAAATAGGGGTATGTAATCCATTTTGTTAATTCTTTAATGGCTTATGTTCAATTTTTTATTCATCACTTAAATAAAAAAAAATATCCCTTAATTCAAGATGTATGGCATAAATGTTCACACTATTTGCAAGTGTTTTGGTTAGTTTATTAGTAGACCTACAAGTTCTTTATCATATATGTTGTGTATTCGGTCTACTATTCGTCTAAGGTTAATCTTTTAAAACAATATTTAATATTACTTATTGCTGACTTGTCACTATCTCTCATCATCCCTTTCTATCTTTTTCCCTCATTCTCCTTCACTTCCTCTTCCTTTCTTGTTCTTTTTAAGCCAAGTTTCTTACTTTCTCACAATGTCACCTTAACGCTCAACCCCGTATTGCAACCTAAGGACGAAAGAAAGTGGCTACTGTAATCACATCTAAAATCCTTGTCAACCTAACTCTCAGAGACAAAACAATTAAACCTAACTGTCTTGAAGTTGAACAACAACAACTTCAAGATCAACCATTTGAGCTTATACCTAATAACCTACAACAAAATTTCTCTAAGAAAACCTATACACAGACCTTAGATCTCTAGAATGAGGATCAAGATGAGGTTAGACAAGAGGGTACTTAACCTCTACTCTCTAATAATCCTCTTGAACAACCACAAAAGGCTAGAGTGTTGTGACTTCTTCTTCCTCAAAAGAAGTTGTTGAATTAGAGACTTCTTTCCCCTTAAGATAAACCCTCATATCTGTTGAGAAAGATCCTTCTATGGAACCTATAGTGGTTTCTAAAACCGAAAAATAGAAAAAGAGGCAATGAGTAACTGGAGCTAAGGGAACAAGGAAGAGTCAAAAAGTTTTATCTACAAATCCATCATCTCCTAAGCTAAGTGAAAGAATTAAAAGAGATACAACTTGAAAGGAAAAAATATTTTTCAATCAAAGAAATACTCTTTTTAGATTATGATTTCCTTAACAAGATTGGATTCTATTGGTTTGAATTTGTAGATGGATAGGTTTAAGAAATTTAGGTAGTATTACAAATGTGGTGTATGGTGAGTTCATTAATGAGTTTTATAGAAGATTAGATTTATAGTATCAAGAAATATGGAAGTCTTATGTAATGAATCAAATAATTGAGATTACTAAGAAGGATATTTAGGATTATCTAGGAATTAAGGAAGTAACTGAGGATCAAGAGGCGTTGAGCATGTCTAGGGAAGAAATTTTTAAGTAATTGAATGATGGATTACTGTCTATGATTCTAAGGAGTAAACTTTTACAAATATTGAGAACTGAAATAGAAAAAACTAAACATTTAAGACTTAAATAGAAAATGTGGCAAAAGTTAAGGAGTAATTTTGTACTTTTCCCTTATTTATTTGTTGATATCACATTTAGAAGCTTTTTCTTGACATGTTAATATACTTACTTTTAACTTCTTTTATCCATTTGAATTAACATTATTTAACTCTTTAGAGAGAAAGTTCTCCTTGTCTTAACTAGTTTAGTTGATAAAGTAGAGGGTTGTAAGGATTTTGGTGATGATACCTTGGTTGATGAATCCTTAATTGGTACGATTTCTTGGTTATATTTGAACATTTCTAGTCTTAATGTTGATAAGGAAATTTGGAATGCTCATTTTGCTTGATCTCTAATGGTTAGATAATTTGCTATATATATATATATATAACATTCTAGTTTGCTATTGTACTCCTATATTAAGTATTTATTTTTTATTTAATTCAAAAACATGATCTTAAATTGTGTCATTCATTTGTAACAATATGTTTCTGAACTCATCAATTTGTTGCTTCAATTTTGATTATCTTAAGTCATCCTCCATTGTCAAATTCTCTCACGATGTAGATTTGCTCTCAATAGGTTCTCTAAATAAAAGCACACCAAATGATGCTATTGTAACCCCATTATTGTGAAAAGTAGGAATTCGGTAAATTAAAAAATGTAAACCTTTATTTGAAACAAGGTAGTCTCCAAGAAATGGGTATAATAAGAGTAGAGAGAAATTAAAGTGTGGTGGATATTTTTCTAGAATTGCTAGTATAGGTTGTAATGAGAATTCTAACGTATCAAGGATATGTATCAAGCATGGTAGATAGAATCTATAAGTGAATTGGATGAAATGATTGTGAAGTAGATAAAGAATTTGTAGTGAAATTAAATGGTTGAGTAATGATGAATTGTAAATTTAACAAGAAATGAAATTGGAGAATTAACAGCAATTGCTTGCTCCAAGTACAAAGCAAATCTTCACCAAATCAGCAAGTCGAATTTGGAATTATAAATGTATATATCCAAAAACACAATATTGGGATAATATTTTTCTTGTTTTTCCATTTACGATATGTTTGATTTATAGAAAGGAATAACGTCAGAATTAAATTAAAATTCTTCATTAAGAGTTATTTTTTCAAAATATAGATTGTTGGGGGGAGTATGAGAGAAGAATGGTTGGGTGATAACTCATGGAACACTTATTAAACTGGTGTAGGTAGGAGGCTTGCCGATTATAATAGCATGTAAGTGGTATGGCCAGCTAACTTACGACCCAAGCTAAGTAGGAAAGAAAACCCTTAATAGTAATAAAATAGCTCTCCTAAGTGCTCTCTTTTGATGGAAGTGCAATTAAATCAAGACAAAGGAATGGAAGATATTGAAACGAAGATATATATAAATATATATATATTTGAAATCAGTAATCCCATTCATTTTTTCCTTGTTAAAATAAATTGTGTAGAGTGGCATTTGAGCTCAATGATGGCGTGACATGTCCTTAGTTCCATATTCCTCATTAAATAAATAGGTAAGCTTGGGAAATTTTGTATCTAAAGATAGATAAAGTAGTAAATACACCATTTGTTGGATTAGGAATTGAATCGTCTCTTGCAAGATGTGCAAAATACAATTTTTGCTCCATGACTAGCTTTTCTCTTGTTGTTATTGAGCTTGACTTCTTTCTTTATGCATCTATCTTTCTCTTATGCTTTCCTTTGGTTAACAACCAACAAAAGTTCTCTAAATTTCTTCACTCACTACTCCTATAAGTTTGATGGAGTTAAGTTGTCTAGATGGAATTTGATTTTGTCAATCAATCATACCTCAACTAGATAAATTCACTTATTTGATTCAATTTTTCAGGTTATGCCTTTTCTTCTTTATTTTCATATTTTCATATGCAATGATGAAGATGGAGTACTTAGGATTAGAATAATTCTAAAACTACATAACCAATTGGTTTTCACACTAGGGGAAGAACATTCAAAGCAAGGACCAAAAGAGTTTGGAAGATATCTTGAGAAAAGGTTTTAGCACCATTGTATCCCATATGTACTCTAGTTTATTCGAAGTATCCCAACAGTATAAGGTCATCGACTTATTGGAAAAAAGGAGGAAAGTATCCCAATGGTATGAGGCCATCGACTTTTTGGGGAAATGAAGGAAAATCATGTTGATCTCTTGTTTTTGAGAAATAAGTAGCTTACAAAGAATGGAAAGAAACAAATTTTGTTTGACCTCAAAGTTCTCATGTAGCACTTTTTCCAATCTTAAATGGGGGATGACTTAATGCGAATCCATGTTCCATACAGTCAAGAGACCACATCTTTGATTGAAAAAGAATAAGAAAAAGATGAAAATGCAATTATGCATAAAATATTATGTACCTCTCCTTTTGTGTAATCCGCTTATCTTCCATTTTTTTTCTATAAAATCCCATGTGTGAAAAAATTCACCTTTCAAGTATAGATCCTTTTCTTTAGTCCGATTCGCTTTGATTCAAGATTGATTATGGCAAAGATCTTATTCTCTCTAGGCTATCTATTTATGGACGAGCTTCAACAGGTTGTAGCTCAAATTTATCCCTATATATCAAGAGGGAGCCTCAATCAACCTCTAAGTCCTTATGATAATCCATCTATCTTTATTACATATAATGCTAAGCTTAGAAGTCAGCAAGAAGGGTGGTACTAATCCCCCTTCCCATCTACAAGACCCATTGTCCTCTTAACCTAATCCTTCACAAATATACGATGAGGATGAAAAGACAAATAAAGCTATGAAAAATGCCTTTAACAGGTAAGATGAAATCGCATATAAAATAGAAACAATAACTATTTTCTTATAGTTATGTCGATGACTAATAAATAAGGGCAAGCCCATTTAATTCTTTTAAAAAGCGAGTTAGGATTAAGTTTTTCTTTTTGTTTTTTTTTTTGTTTTGTCCATTTAAAAAGTAGATCAAATGAACCCGACCCATTTAACTCATTGATTAAAGTGGATTGGTTTGGATTTGTTCATTTTTTCCATTTATACCTTTGGTCCACAAGTCAATCAGTTTAACCCATTTAAAAAGTTTGTTAAAGCCAATTATTTTTTACCCATTTAAAAAGCATACCAAATAATCTCAATCCATTTAACATATACAAGTCAAAGTAAGTCGAGCCGAGTTAACCCAATAAACGTACTTGCACACTTCTATTATTAATTACATATGAAAATATAATGTAAAAAATTAAAGAATAACTATTCCCTTGATCTAGTAAAAGATTGCAATTCCTCATTTTTAGCAATAGCAATTCCACATAATAACTATTCTGCTAACCAAACTCAAGAATAGATCTCTAAATGCGGAATAGCTATTATATTCTACTCTTATAAAATTAATTGCAAACACACCATGAATGATAGAGATATTATATATGTGAATATTTTTGCTTTTCCAAGGCAAAAAAAAAACTAAAAAATCCAGCAACTTGTAAAACATTTTTGAGCCATCTAGCATGTACAAACACATGCTTTCCCTATATAATTTTGTTTTTAATTTTTTTGTATTTTTATAATATTTTTAAAGTCTAAATATTACTACTTATTTCATGCAAATTACCTAGCAACAGATTCCCAAAGTTCTTCATTTATTTTCATAAATACATGAATCCCACTTACATTTCCCTAAAATTAATTGTAGTATTTACTATTGCACACTTTTCGGTCAGATAAACAGTAGCATTTTAATCAACGTCGTCCATGTAACACAATTGAGGGGCTCTAAATGCCAATGCCACATTACTAACAAAGTTATTGAGATGTCATCACTTATATTATTTGAAGGGAAATTAAGAGTTTTGATGAACTATTTAATTTTCTAAATCAATCCCTTATCACTTAAAAGAAAATAAACTAATGATGGATTTTGAAAGTTTTATATAAATGTGTTTTTCTTCGTCAATTGAATTAAATATTTAATTTTTTATTAAATAATTATTTTATATTTTTTAATGGCTAACATCGATAGTGCATCATCTCTAATCATTAATACTGTAGAAGTTATGTATGAGATTTATCAATTCCAAATAAATGGATAAGTTTTGCAAAATAAAGATAGCACTGTGATCATTTACTCCATTAAAAATAAGATAAGCCGTAAGAAAATAGGTTGGGAAAGGTCCATTAAAAATTTTAAATAAACCAATAATATTTATGTTTTTCACCGCTTATCATTTTTGAAAAAACATATTACTTCATGCATTAGGATTATTTACTTCTCTTCCGCTAGGTGTAGAGCAGGAAAGTTATGAAGGTATAGCCTTTTATCCTCATCTCATTATTTTTATCAGAAATTCTCAGTGAAAACAATAGTAAATTAGATTCTAGAGACAAAATGATACCTAAAAGTTTAAAATTACAGGTCCATACGAATTTTTGTAATTTATGCCTGAGAGAATAAAAGGAAAAACAACTTTTGACAAAAAGGAGCATTAGGCTTGCAAAACTCGACCAAGATTATCTGAGTCGCATATTTTATATGATTCCGCTGTTCTTATATATGATATCATAAATTGGGAAAAAGATGCTTTAATTAGGATCAACGCTGCTTGGAAATGCTTAGCCTTTAGCTTCAATTCTACCAAGCTGATGTTGTGCCTGCGATATGGATATTTTAAATAAAGTAAATAAATAAATTATAAGTAACCATTATATGTACTCATATTTAACTTTATATTTTTAATATATTTATACACTGAAACTGACTCCTAAAAGGGCGAAGATCTTCCGAGACAGTAGGTGGTTTTAGTTTGATGTACTATATATATCTTGGTAGGTTCTTTTAATAAAATGATAAATTGAAGTAAAATTAAAATCAGTAAATAAGCCAAGATTGGGGCCTCCCATAAATGCCCCATAAACATGTGACACATAGATGAACTAAGTTGAGATTCATAGAGTAAGAAAAGCTTCATATAGATATCCAACAGGATACAACATACATCAACTAAGCTAAAGACACAGTTGATGATTCAGATGTATATACACATAACACAGCGATCATATATGTATCCTCCCTTAGATATACAAGATATATATAATCATTAACAACTAGCATCACCACAAGCAACAAGATAATTTTGCAGGGTGCTTAATTTGCTTAGAAATATTACTTATTAGATATTATATGTATATATGTATATATACTTTCCTCATACTAATTAGTTGATCCAGCGAAGCTCCACTTTTGCCACACCCCTGTACAACATAGCAAACCTCGTACTATCCATGCCAACATAATCTTGAACCCTTCCAGGACCAGGATGGACTTGACCAAAATCATAGAAGGGCATTGGTTGCGGCCTTGCGTTTGCGTTCGGGTTTGGGTTCACGTAGTTTGGATGAAAAGGTTGTGGACCTGGCGTAACATCATTAGCCCGGACGACAACATGGTGGGGTTGGGATTGGTTGTTCTTTTGATGGTTCTGAGAGGGATGGTAAAGAATTTGAGAAGAAACTGGAAGCCTCTCAGTAACTAATGGAGGTTCAGGCCTGTGGTATGTGCAAGACTGGATCAGTGGTTGATGCTTGAAGTGATGATTTTCAGGTTCTTCATGGGAGTTATCATGCCGTGACCTTCTCCCACATACTCGTTCAATCAAATCAAAGCCCTCTTTGCCAATTTGAGCTAGGTCTGCCGGTGGTGCCATCTGTTTTGTGTTTTGTGTGTGAACTAGACAAGATTATGGGACAAAGAGAGTAGGTTTAGGTTTTAGTGTTGGTGTATGCTTGTTTTTGTTTGGTTAGAAATGTTTGATCTCACACCCCATTATATAGGAGTACGGGATATGCTCCTAGGCTAAGGCTACCACAATCTTGGCCGGTTAGAATAAGCGTCGGAAACAAGAGATATAAAATGGCTTACATCATCTCTATGACATTAGCATGAGCAATTTTTCGAATCTATATGTCCTTCAAGTTGCACGTAATTGCATAAATCGTGAGCAACGAGAAGAGAAAACAAAACAAAAATAACGAAACAATACCGTTTTAATTAACTTTAGAAATTATATCGATAACCAATTTTTGAAAATCGAGTGAATTCCCTCTCGTTGATCAAGTGAATTCGGTGTCGTAGATATAACCAGAATCTACATTTTCTTGTTATGAGTAATAGATAAGTAGATTATTGACTTACCTATCTTAACAATACATTCCATTAAAGGTGTAACATATAAAATAAATAGAATCATATCAATAATCGCACGATCTTACTTTTTTATATGTTGTACTTTTAATAGTGGGTATTGCTAAAAATGGTTTATTTTTATTTTTTTACCTTTTGTCATATTTGTATAGTCACATGGCAAATAATACAGCATCAACAAAGCTAATAAAAAATAAGGGGAAAATACAAAAAAAAAAAAAAAGAAAGAAAAAAGAGAGTTATAAAAATAATAAGACAAGGATGATATGAATAAAGGAATTAATGATCTTCTTGTAACTGGGGCAACAATTAAATGTCCTCCTTTCGTTATATTGTAGCCTTCTCCAAGTTGTGTAGACATATAAAAGATCATGTGAAGAGGGGAATTACTGTCAACTCATCTCGAATGTTTATACTGATCGTGCTTCTTCAACTCTTGATATAACGTAGTGGAAGAAAACTAAAATGAAGATATAATATATACTTTTACGACTCGTCTATTTAGAAATAATAGAGAAATATTTAAATAATTATTTTTTAAAACACTTCGTATTATATCTCATTTACTTGGAAATATGTTCTAGGAATTTTCCCTTCAAGTGACTTTCTATTTCTTATCTACGGCCAATAATTGTTATCTTTTAAAAGATAGAATTTCTTGTTCCTTCTCTATAGGGAATAAAAAGTTAAATTGATAAAGAATTACGTTACTATTAATAAGAAAAGTTATGTAACTTCTAATTGTTTCCAAAAAATTATATAACTTTTAATTATATAATTTTTATTATACTCCCAATTTAATACTATAATTAATGAAGTGAAATAAATGTTACAATAATTATTCTTTACAATTAGAAATTACTTAAAATGAATACTAGTATTTAAATTTCTAATCTAAACCTAATAATAGTCACCATCCTAATGCAAAACTTTTGTAATACTTCTTAGATATAAGGTAATAAACTCAAATTATCAATGCATCTTTTGGTATAGTAAACTAAAGTATATTGGAGTTCTGAAATTAAGTATACTTGGATAAGGATAATTCCAAGATAGGTGATCTCCGGAGAAGTTATTGTACTAAGAGAAAAAACTTTATGGATTGTTATAACTTAACCATTGCCTTTCTTTCCATTCCATTCAAAAATAAATAAATAAATGAGTAATTAGGGATTGGTTCTTTCAATATTGAACTAATTAATTTGTTGAATTGTTAGAAAATTTGATCAATGCTTCTCACAAATTTCCACATGGAGCTTGAGTTTCGAGCGACTAGTAACATTAATTGAGAAGGTTTGCAATACATAGTATAGTATGCCAATTCTCATTTTGCAGTTTTCAACTTCCAACTTCTCATAATTTATTATGGTTGTTTTGAAAACTATAGCTGTCATCTCTAGATTTTGTCGGTATTGATTGAGATGAGATTGGTCTTCACACAAGTAGAAGAGCTTGTAAATTAGAAGACTGTGAGGGAACACCAGAGGGTTGTCCAACACAGCCACTTCGATACTTAAGCCAACAAGAGGTTTTGGAGAATGTGAATACTGGAGAATAGAGATGGCTTAAGTGCACAAAGTGTAAAGTATTTAAACGTTAGGTGGTAGCCTTATAGTTATAAAAGAGTTATGTTAGTAGTTGGAGAGTAATTAGTGGGAAGAATTCACTTCTATAAGTATGGGAAAGTAGGTGTATGGCAGCCAACGTGGTTCGAAAAGTTAGGAAGTGGTTGTTGACCTGATCCTTTAGCCTTATTTAGAGACTTGTAGCCATTGGAGAGCTATTTCTATTGGGTAAGCTGAATTCTAAGCTTAAGCCGAGAGAGGCTATGGCTATAGAAATGAGCCTGAGCAATTCGGGTCGGGCTTGTGTCCAATAGGCCTTATCAATACTTACCTCCCCGCAGTCTCGTTGCCATAGTAAGGGTAAAGAGAGGGAAAAATGGGCTTCTTAAGTGTGTAATCAGTTTGGTCAAGTAAGAGTCTAGGGCAAAGACACCCCAGCTTTAGCAAAGTTGAGGTAGAGGTGTCCGACCTGTTGTGAAGTTGAAGCGGAGGTATCTAAGCCATGGTGAAGCCGAAGTAAAGAGGTCTAATTGGCATACCGAATCCGATCAAACTACCCACTAGGTAAAGGTACATGAGACTGTTACGAGGTAAGGCGCGAAAGCTCTGTCCTCTTAAGCCAGAGCAGTGTCCTCCGCTAGGTCGAGATAAGGCGTATGCCTTCTAAGCTAAAGTAACAAGCCGAGGTATGTGTCATGAGCTGAGATGAGAACATTATCAGCAATGGTACAAAGTATCCTTGGAGTGTTGGGCAAATCTCTTCTTAGAAGTTAAAGGGACCTTAGGGAAACTTCTTGTAGAAGTGGCATTTGAATTCATCACTTTATTATGCTTTTTTTTTAATGCATTTAATGCGACGTGACAAGTGTCCTATTGTAGTAGGTAGGCATACAGCTGCATGTGTTTTGTCTTTTGAATGTAACCATCCCATTACAGCTGACTCCACGTGTCCACATCGTAGCATCCTAAGGGATTCGTGCTGATACAGATCCCTGTAACAATCAATACGTTTCCTAAAGCTTTCGATATATAAATACCACGATTGTTATGAAAAACCACTATTTTTTTTTTTTTGCATTTTCTTTACTATAACTAGTTTCTTCCTCTTCATTGAATCCTCTTCAAAACTCTCTACAAACTTCTCTTTGAAACCTTTTTGTCTCTCTTGTCTCTAGTCATCATGTCAATTAGCATTGGTGAGACACCTTCAAATGCAACAAAATTTAACCTTTCCAACTCTGAGGTCATAAGGAGTAATCCACGCCCCGCAGGAGAGGACAAAGTCTCATCACTAGTACAGCTTGACTTCTCCACTAAGATGGCGGTGGAAGCCCTAGATAGAGCAAGGCTTATCAACGCCATCCCCAAGGATGTATACGTATGCGTTCCTTTACTACGTCCTGAGGATTTGTTTAATGTGCTTGGGATAGGCAAGGGCTCGAATGGCCTGGTGAGTGGGAGTAAGGCCTCTTCCCCTAATTAGATTTTTGCCAACTTTATCGTTGGGTAAATCCTTAGGTAAACAATATGGCTACCAAGCAAGGAAGAGAAGGTAACCCTACTGTCGAGGAGGCGCTTTGTAGTGTTCGAGAAGTGTTTGGAGTTTGGGCAACACCTCCCCCCAAGCAACTTCGAGAAGGAACTCTTCAACTTTCACTAGTACAATCCAACGTAAGTCCCTCCTAATAGGTATAGGGTATTGAAGGCCTTCTAGGCATTGTACGAGTATTTGGTGATTAGGGCCACCCTTGAGTTTTTTAACCACTTTTAGATGTAGAAGAGCATAGGGGGTGGTCGTACCTCCAACCTCGTCTAAGGAGGAAATTGTTTTGTAGCCTCATGGACTCTACGAAGGGCTGGCAAGACGACCACATGGTGGTTGAACTGCCCAAGGAGGCAGATTTCTAAACGAAGTGGACCGAACTGGGGCTTAGAAAGAGCTTCGCCTTAGCGATGCCGAGGTCGCAAGGGAGATTCAGGCTTTCATGGCCCTAGGGATGGCCAAGAAATAAATGTAGCAGAGAGGTGAGGAGGTACTTTTGATATTCGATCTCCGAACTCTTCCCCAACATGAAGAAGGCTATAGTAAAGAAGTAGGCTGAAGGTACAAGTTTGTTTCCTTTACTAATACCTTCATCTGTTGTGCTAGCGTAGAGATGCTTCGTCCAACGTCTCTTTTAATAAAATGGGGAAAAATCTTCCTTGTCCATGCCAATCATGGTAGAGTTGGTGAATGATAATATTTTGTATTTTGCTTTTGCTTCATTTTCTTTTTCCTTATTTCTTGTTTCAGTTCTTTAAAGGGAAGAATCTAGTCGAGGGGATTTCCTAGTCTTTAGTAAAGGAGCTGATGAGGTGTCGAATGGACAAATCATAGCCAACTACGAAGGCCTCTATCCCAAAGGGTAAGGCTATGCAACCGAGGTCAAGGGCTAGGGAGACCAATAGGGTCGAGTCAACGGCTTTACCTCAAGGGGTTCCCTTTGGCTCCTAGGTGGAGCTACTAGTTGCCAAGCCTATAGGTATAACTCTTCCTTCTACTGTCCTCATCACCACTTTAGAGCCCATCATTGTGAGGGATAATCCCACCAGTGCTAAAAACCCGAACGACAAGATGTTGCCTACTCCTAGTTGGGAGGAGGAGGTAACCTGGGATACTCCCCCCTTCTAGAGTGGTTGACTAACAGAGGAAGGCTCTCGAAACTTTTAGGGAGGTAGCACTTGAAGTCAAGAAGTAGAAGCCTCTAGAGAAGGCACCCTTGAGCTGGGTGACTTGGTATGAATAGCCAATAGTTCACGTTTACAAATGTGTAGATGAACTTGGGGATGAAAGTTTTGACATCCTCAAAAAGTTCAAGTTCTTAGGGATCGAGCCGGACTCATTCAAGAGAATGTCATACATCTCTCGAAATGAAGAGCTCTACCATCACCTTTTGAGGTTAAGACCAAGAAGGTTAGGGGGAAGCTCCTTAAGCCGAAGTGGGAGGTCCGAGGTAATGACCTTACATTATGTCAATAGACTCTTAGTTACCAAGTCTCCTTAACATCTTACACTCCTGGTGATTGGGCCATTCTCGAGGAGATGTTAAGGGTAAGTGAGAGCTACCTAATAGAGATGGCGGACCACTTGAGCACAATCATCTAACAAGTGAGCCCTTGTCTCTTTACGTTAACGTGCTTTGTTCTTTTCCTGGAACTTACCTCAGTTTGTTCCTTTATAGTACCACAGCTAGGTACTGCTTTAGTTAAACAATTATGATGCCATCAAGAAAGAGGTAAAGGGCTTTCAAGAAGTGTTATGTAAAGCTGAGAAGGATCTGCAAGAGGGAGAGTTTTCAACTAATAAATATTTAGATAAGTTTGCCAAGACTAATTGGCACTTGTGTTGCTCTTATAGGCAGGTGGTTGGGCTCCAAGGAAGATTAAAGGACGTAAAGTGGGAGAGAGAGGCTACCCAAGGCATTGCTAAGAAGGTTGATGAATTGAAGGCTTAATTGGAAGATGAGTATAGGACTAAGGCTTATCTCCCCCAAAAACTAGATGAGGAGAGGAAGGATAAGGTCCACTTAGAGAGAGAGAATGCCAAGCTAAAGGTATCGGTCTCTAAAATATAGACCAAGCTAGCAATTAAGGCATCCGAGTATGACAATGCCAAAGCTACCTCACTTAAAATAGCCAATTTGAAAGTTAGGTTGGAATTGTAAGTCTAGGAGCTCTAGGGAAGGGTTTCAAAGATGGAAGAGATCATCTCTAAAATGGAGATCGAAGAAGTCATTAGTGCTACTATTGTTGAGAAAGCCTTTGCTAACTTTCAGTTGATGAAGCAATGGTTAGAGAAGTAGGAGGACATCTTAATCAAGTGCACTCGCTATAAGCAGAAAAAGGTGCTCTCCCATTATCCCGATCTCGACCTAAGCTTCATTGGTCATCTGGATGCCCTAACTGTTAGGGAGAAGAAGGAGACTACTAAAGCAGCCGTCAAGGCCATAGTCGCCCCTTCTACTGCCGAGTTTAGACACAACACTTCCACATACACTTCTATCTCGATATCTCGGTAGGACGTCACCCCTAAGGGTGCTTCTCAGGGTGATCAAGATTGGGTTGATCCTTCTACTAACCCCAATCAACAACCTTTAGCTCTTGCCTCAACCTAGAGCCATGCTTTCCAGGGGGCCATCAACGGACTAACCCTCCAAGCAAATGGAAGCTTTAGATTTTTAGGAGCTATTGGTTAGCTGATCTGAAGTGACAGTTATTTATTTTTTCTTCTGCTTGTACCTCCGGCCAAGATGCCGACCCAAAAATCTTGTACTTAACCTCATGAATGAAATTTATCGATTCAATATTTAAACTTTATGAAATTTGTTGATTGGGTAGTTGAACTTCCTTTCCTTTTTCCTTTTTTTTTTTTTTTTTACACTTGGTCCATCATAACACGGTCTCTTAGTCAAGTTGGTAATGTTCCATCCTGCTTAACAAATGGGAGTTCCTCTAGTTAAGGGTTGTTTCCCCTTATTGCAATTAGCCAATGAGGGCAAGTCGGTAGCGTCTTGAGCTACTTGATAAATGGCTGTTCCTCTAATTAAAGGGTGCTTGCCCTTACTATGGTTACCCAAGAAGGTCAAGCTGGTTACATTCCGAACTACCCAGTAGGTAGGAGTTCCTCTCTACGAGGGGTGTTTCCCCTTAACAAGGTCACCCAAGGAGGTCAAGTTGATGGTGTTTCGACCTACCCGGTAGGTAAGAGTTCCTATCTACGAGGAGTGTTTCCCTTTGCCAAGGTTACTTGAGGGGGCCAAGCCAGTGGCATTCCAAGCTACCCAATAGGTGGGAGTTCCTCTCTATAAGGGGTGTTTCCCCTTACTGAGGTTACTTGAGGAGGTCAGGCTAGTGGCATTTCAACCTACTTGGTAGGTCCATTCACCCTCTGAAGGTTGGGACTTAGTACGTATCATGCCCCGAAGCAACAGAATCGTAACAATCCCACCATATAAACCATTCTAAGATAGAAGTTAGCCTTACAACCGCTATCCTAGACATGATCTACATAAGGCATCCACGACTAACCCGCTTTGAAGTAAACAGTTTGTAATTTAAATAAGTCATTTACCTAATAAAGTGAGAAAATATATATATACACTAGAATTCAGTTATTACAATTAACGTCTACAATGTGTCACCGTAATATATTTCCTAGTTATTACATTATTCAAAAATGAAAAATTCTAAAATAAAAGCTTAGACCTTAAAAATATATATTTGTTCTTCAAATGTTTTTCCTCACTCTCTAGGATCCAACAGTTGCTAGCTTCAGAGTAATTGTAAGTCGTTTCTTAGCCAGCACCTGCACGACATCTATAGGGATGTGAGCAACCACGACTCAGTAAGTTAGGATGGAAGACTTAAAACTATACTATAAACACAACAAGGTTATCAACTAACTTATTAGGTGCAATGCATGTTCAAGCAAAAGCCATCGCACAACATTGTTCGGCCCGTCATGAGATTAAAGAAATTGTACCTACTCTAATCCGGGTTGAGGAGTTGCCATTAATGCAACAGCTCATAACCAAACCCAAGCTTATGCAATAGAGACATTACTCCTCCCGCGACTACCTTCGAACCATTGACTTCACCTTCACCGCGACCTCCTCTCCTGTTACTTAGTTTGACTAATGATGAAAAAGAAACCCTTATGCAACCCTGCGCTATCCCTTTCAAAGGGGTCAGTATTTGTCCGGAGAATCCTAGGTTTCCCCTAATTAGTTGCCATGCAAATCCGATTATGATTACAAGTCGTATATTTGATTAGGTCCAATTTAGGGTAATCAATCATTTCATACAAACTATACAAGACAAGCTAGAACAACAAACAGAATCATAGAATCACTCATAATCAAGCACATGCACTCAACAAACTATCTAACAAGCACAACCAAGCATAATCTCAAGCCTCCAAAATACAGCAATGTATTAATCCCAACTTATCTCGACTCTTCGCTTACTCACTCGAGGTCCAACTCACTCTGGCCATCGCCGATCATCCTTATAACACAAACATGGTTTCAGTTTTTCATATAACTATTATAGGTTCGTTTTATCGTACAAATTCGTTTCAACTCATAATGTGAAATTAATCACATTACTTCCAGATATCCTAAATACCATCGTTACCCCTAGTTAGATATCCTAAATCCTTATTAATATATCGAATTTACTCTTGATGTGAGAAATTTTTTACATTTTTCATATAATTACATAAATTTAAGTTTTCTATCAGTTTTATTATATATCCCTATTATTTATATAATATCAATTTTTATCCTAATATTTTCTATTTATTATATTTCCCTATTACTCATTTACTACATAATTAACCTAATAATTACATCTAACACCCTAAATGCTACAAGTATCATACTTCATCAAATTTCAACATTCTAAAACATATAATTATTCACTAAATCAGTAATTAACCATTTAATTACTTAATTAACCCTAAATTACTCATTTTATGCCTTATTTTAAGGCCTAAAAATTATCTAAAATTTTTAAAAATTAATTTTTGAAAACGGGCTTCATAGCACTATTCTATATCATCTAAGTAGTCTACACAAAAATTTTGGGTTCAAAAATACACTCCTAAGGTTATTTATTTCTAAACTAAAACATGCTCAATTTTGCATAATTTCTTAAAGATCATATATCACAAGACATATTTTCATCAAAATAATATTTTTACTAAAAACTACATACAAAAATATTCTAGAATAACAAAATTCATGATTTTCTAAAAATATTTACTATTTTTTACAAAATTACACAAAATCAGACTAGAAATCGAACTTACCGGTATGGATGACTCCAGCCACCGTCGGCCGCCATGGCCTTATCAGCCAATCTAGGCACTGCCACCACCATGTGGTGGTGGTGGCCGTCCACTCCCAGGTGCTCGTTTAGTGTGGATTCCCTTCTAAGGCCCTAATTATATAGTTTTCTTATTTTTTTTTTAACCCTAATTTTTCTCTCAATTTCACCTCTCTCTATTTTTCTCACTCTTCAAACTGACCAAATGAGCTTCTAAATTTTTCTTGCTATTTATAGAGTTTTAGGGAAATTATTGTATATTAATTTGATTAAACAACTACCTTATCTTTTTCCAATTTGCCTTTTGTGTTATTCTAATTTAATTGGCTAATTTTTTTCTTATTTTCCCCAACTGCCATGACCTATATCTGGATCATTCCTTATTTTTTCTGATTTTTCTTTATTTTTTATTAATTAATTATGAATTTTCTTTAATTACTTAATAAGTTTTTAGCCAATTTAAGTAATTTCACATATTTTTATCTACACGTAAATACATGTGGAGTACGTGTGAACATTCCTAATTATTATTTAGGTCATTCTATGATTTTTAGTATACATATAACCTATTTCTAATAATTTATTAGTTATTAGATTATACTTTTCGCCTTTTCGATAATTAACAATTATTATACTTAAAATTTGAAAATTTTATAGTCTCCTATTTTATTACTTATTTTCTTAAATTCAAATTTACGGAGTCATTTTACTAATATTTCTAGCTTTACTTTATAATTTAGGCTCAATCGAATCTTTCAACCGATCGAAACCCTGAGTGACTAGTTGTAGGACTTACAGTACGCATTAAAGAGAGAGAGAGAGAGAGATGAATGCAAATTAAAGCTTTTTCATTCAAAATTTTATAGATTTTACAAAGTAATATACTATTCAAAGTACTGCCAAACGTTGTCGACATTCTACGTAGGAGGGATAAGCTTGCCATCAAGCCTTTCCAAATTGTATACTCTATTACCTAAGCTCTCTCTTACTTTAATTGGGTCTTCCTAGTTAGGGGCCAAGTTGCCTTATCCTTCATGTAAACCTATAGCCTTTAACCTTCAGCAAACCAGGTCACCGACCTTGAATTCCTTATGTCTAACCTTCTGTTCGTAGTATTAAGCCACTTAGTGATGGTAAGCAGTTACTCGAGTAACCGTAAGGTCTTTGATTTTGTCTATAGTATCGACGCTAACTTGAAGTAAGGACTTATTGAAAAGAATGTTGAAGCTTTGAGTCCAGATGTTAAGAAGCATGAGTTCAATGGAGAGGACCGCCTCTGAATCGAACACCAAGCAAAAGTGTTTTCACCCATAGAGGTCCGGTGGTTAAACTTGTATCCCCACAAAATGTTTGGCAGTTCGTCTGCCCAAGCACTGTAGGCTCAATCGACTTTCTTCTTCAAGCTGTTGAGGACGACCCGATTGACAACTTCCACTTAGCCATTTGACTAGGGATGAGCGACCTAGATGAAGTGCCATGTGATATGGTGCTTAGCGTAGAACTTCTTAAACCTAAGGTGGTCAAACTAACACCCATCATTTATGATGAGAGCATATGGGACCCCAAATCAAGAGAGGATGTTGTTTGGATAAAGGACTCAACACTTTTCTCCATGATCTTTGATACGGCTTCGACTTCGATCCACTTGGTGAAGTAGTCGATGGCAACAATAATGAACTAACAACCTCCCGAAGCTTTGCGGAATGGGCCAAGGATGTCAAATCCCTACTAGGCAAACAGCCGTGGGCTTATTAAAGGCTAGAGATTACTATTGGGTGCATGGCTGATGGGGGTATGTTTATGGCACTAAGGGCACATCTAGGCTATGACTTTGGTGTCTTACCTCATGTTAAGCCAATATCATCTAAGCCATAGCACCCAAATATAGAGGGTTTAGGATTGAATGAGATTGCTACACATTTCAACGTACAGCTCTTCCGTAACACATAGGCGGTTGCTTTCTCGAAGGCATCTAAGCAAGGGGAAGCTAACCTCCCCTGCGGTAAAGGATGCCATCAACTAACATGTAGTTGGGGGTATGATATCTAAGCTTCCTTGTCTCCCTCCTGTCTTTTGGAAGCGTACCCTACTCTAAATAACTCCAAATGGGATCCATCCAGCTTGACTCTGATGTTGTTGCTGTCAGTTCTAGCACCTCCATCGAGTCTAGACTATACTCTTCTCTAAAAGGTACTTTATGTAGATCTTCCTATCCCTTACCTTGGGCTCCAATATCCTCGTAGAGGTAAGTTTAGACATCTAATCCGCTACTGAATTCTTGAGCCAAGGGATATTCATGATGGCCTATGAAGGGAATTCGACCAAAAGGCTCTTTACCTTCTTTAGGTACCTTACTATAGTGTCATCCCTGGCTTCATATTCACCTTAAACTTGTTGGATGACTAGCATAAAATCTAAGAAAACGTTTAGGTGCTCCATACCGATCTCCTTGGCCAACATGAGACTAGTAATGAGGGTCTTATATTTGGACTCATTTTTGCTACTATCGAATTCAAATTTGAGGGCATTGTAAACCATGATGTTATGCAGGCCAATCAATATAAGGCTCGTACCTCTACCCCCCACATCGGTTTGTTGTCACTTAATGATAATTCCTCCTCCTCGATATATTTGACAATGAAATCGACCATAACTTGTGCTTTGTAGGCTGTTTGTAGTTGATATTGGATTCCTTATGCGTTCAGCTCCATCGGATACTTCACCATCCGTCTAGATACGTCTAGCTTCTACAACATGGTGTACAAGGGCTGATCTGTAAGCATGGTGATCTAGTGTGCTTGGAATTAGGTCCTTAGCCAACATGCCGATATGACAACAACTAAGGTGAACTTTTCTCCCTGGGTGTACCTAACTTCAAGCCCATGCATTGTATGGCTAACGTAGTATACGAGCCTATGCTGTCTTCCTTCTGCTTTAACCAACACAGAAGAAAGTGTCCAATTGCTCATAGCTAGGTAGAAGAATAAGTGCTCCTTGTGGATAGGCTTGGAGAGGACTAGTGGGTACGCGAGGAAGTCTTGGAGCCACTAAAAGGCTACGATAGACTCCAGGGTCCATTCAAAACCATTTGGATTTTTTAAGATCTTGAAGAACTCAGCACATCCGTTTGCGCATGTCAAGACAAACCTGCTTAATGTAACCACTATGTCAATGAGCTTCTACATGTCTCAGACCAAGGTAGGAGGCTTCATCCGCCTAATGGAACTTCTCTTCTCAAGATTGGCCTCAATACATCTTTAGGTGACCAAAAAGCCTAAGAATTTGCTAGAGCCAATCGCGAAGATGCATTTTTGGGGTTTCAACTTCATGTCATGTATCTGCATCTGGTCAAAAGCTTCCTAGAGGTCCTTAACATGATCGCTTAGCTTCATACTATTGACAATCATTTCATCAATGTACACGTCCATATTAAGCCCAATCTGGGGCTTAAATAATTTCGTTACCATCCGCTGGTACGTAGCCCTGGCATTTTTTACACTGAAAGGTATCGTTGTATGGAAATATGTGTTATAGTTGGTGACAAAGGAGGTATGGACTTCATCCTTTAGGTCCATCTTAATCTGGTTGTACCTTGAGAAGGTGTCTATGAAGCTCAGTAGGGCATGTCCTAAAGTGGAACCAACCAACTGGTCGATCCCAAAAAGTAGGAAGTAGTCTTTCTGGTAGGCTTTATTGAGGTAGATATAATCGATGCACATACGCCACTTCCTAGTCTTCTTCTTGACTAGCACTACGTATGTTAACCAGGTCGGGTACTTCTCTTCCCTTACAAAGCTGGCCTTAAGCAACTTCTACACTTCTTCCTCAATCGTAGCCTACCTCTCCAGAGTGAAGTGCCTCTTCTTCTACTTGACAAACCATGTAGCAAAGTCAATGTTAAGGCTATGGGTTGCCAAGTTGAGCGAGATCCCGGATATGTTTGATGTTGAACCAGCAAACCTATTTAAGTTAACTTATAGGAGAGCAATACTTTCATCCTTCACCTTGGGAGGAGTCTTGATCCTGACCTTTGTAGTCTGGTCAGGAAAGGGACCGATGTAGACTTATTTGGTTTTTTCACCTGGCTCGCCCCTGTCTACTGGCTTCTCTAATAGGCCAGACTTTAGAGTAAGGACTCTATCACCTCTGGTAGTCCTAACATATAGCTCTTATGAGAGCTTTTGATCACACCTACATATTCCTAGCTCAGTCGAGGTAGGGAATTTAGCCTTCAGGTAAAGGGAGGATGTGATGACCCTGAACACATTTAAACATTTTCTTCCCAAGAGAGCGTCATAAAGAAAGAGGCAGTCAATCACAACAAACTCCACTAGTTGTTGTGCCATGTGGTCATCATCACCAAGCTTCATGTCTAAAGTGATGATCCCTTTAGCTCAGATAGTACTTCTATTGAAGCCGATCAAGTTGTGGTAATACGGCTTTATCTTGACTAGCAGCTTCTTCTTCATCCTCTCATATGTATAGAGGAAGAGGATATTAGTAAAGTTACCGGTATCCACCTTTATTTTCAAAACCTCGAAATTCACAATCTTTGCCCCTATGACTAGGGCATCCTGATGGGGGGTGTCCGCCCCTCCAAATCTTCATCTTAAAGCATCTAGTTTCTATCTCTTCTCCCTTACTACCAACACCTTGTATGGAGCATTAACTGAGCTATTAGTGCTCAACCAATTCTTAGGGTGTATCTACCCAAAGATTATATTGATGATCCTTTAGGGGCATAGTCATTGAGGCGATCATCGTTCTACTCTACTCGAGTACCCTTAGTCTGCCACTTTAGGGTACTTGATCTTCATCATCATCAAAACGATCATCATTCCTTAGTTAGGCTGCATACTCATTAAAGAAGCCTTGTTAAATAGCATATTTGATTGCATTCCTTAGCTGGAAGCATTCATTAGTGGTATGGCCATGGTCATCGTAGAACTGGCAGTACTTATCCGAGTTCCGATGGCTAAGGTTCCCCTTCATCTTTGGAGGTTTCTATGGTAGGTTCCTATGCTTCACCTAAGAAGAGACCTAGGCTATAGGTTTATTCGAAGGGGTATATTATACATAGATTAGAAGGGGGAGCAAGTTTCACTTGGCTTGGTGCTTCTTCTTTCCCAAACCCTTCCCCTCTAATCTACTTAGCACCCTTCTGTTAAGGTAATCTTTCACAAGCAATCTTACACAAACAATCTTTCTTTGTCCTACTTTCTACCCGACCTCTCTCAGTCGGTGATACCCCTAACATGAATATTGTCCTCTTAGTCAATGTACTTCTAGGCCTTATTCTAGAAGTTGGCTAGGGCTTTGACTTGCTCTTTGCAAGCAATCAAAAGAACTCTCCTAAAGTTCAAATGTCGAGTTGAAAAGCATAGACAGCAACTCTCTCATCCAACAGAGGGATCTTGACTATGGCATTGTTGAACTGGGTCACATAATCATGTAGAGATTCACCTTCACTTTACCTTATCAAGTATAAGGACGATGTGTCCTTGGACAAAGGCTTACTATCCCTAAAATAGAGGCTGAACTTCCGCTCCAACTCGTCAAAGGAGCTAATGAAGTTCTCGAATAAGAGGTTAAACCACATTAGAGCTACTTTCCTTAAGGTACCTGAGAAAGCCTTGCACATTATGGTATCTCCATGACTATGGAGGTTCATAAGGGTACAAAAGTGGAGAAGGTGGTTGTCAAGGTCTTTTGTACCATCATATTGGTCCAAGGTCGAAAGCTTACTATTAGGGGGGCAACACTTCGTCCTAGACGCCCCTAGTATAGGGGGTTCTATTACTAACGATTAACTTAGCATTGCCAGCTACCTTACTCCCATGCTACTCAAAGAGCCTCCTTACGATTGAGCAGAGCTCATTAAGGTCGACATCATCTACTGGATGAGCTCAGCGTGCTGTTGAGTGAGTCGATACTCCTTGTAAGTTGGCCACATGCTCATTGCTAACTAGAGCTCGGTCATGGGTGGCTATAGACCTTGTTAGCTATTGTTACATTAGGGGATTAGGTTGTTAATCCTTGCCATTTCACAGCTATTGCTGGTAGTTGTTTTACCTAGTATAGGCATCAAAAGTTTTAGGGAGGTGGGTTTATGCGCTATGCCTCATGGCTTCTTTGAGGCAAACATGGAGCAACCTGTTTTCAGTAGTGAATTCCTTAACCTGGTACTCTTCTAGCGTTCCCCTTCGAAGGGTTTGATTCTTAACGAGTTAGTTATTCACCAACTGATGGTTCTCTTGTTCATTGACACAAGACATGATGTACAAAGATAGTGTTTTGGGAATGTGTTTAGTGTGTTTGGGTTCTTCAAGTAGGAATTTAGTTTCCTACTAACGACGCCAAATGTCTTCTCTAGATTCTACCGATATTGATTGAGATGAGATTCACATGAGTAGAAGAGCCTACAAAATAAAAGACTGTGAGGAGGCATCGAGGGTTATTCAGTACAGCCATTCTGATGCTTAAGCCAGCAAGAGATTTTAGAGAATGTGAATACTGGAGAGTAAAAATGGCTTGAGTGCATAAAGTGTAAAGTATCTTATCATTAGGTGGTGGATTTGTATTTATAAAGGAATGATATTAGCAATTAGAGAGTAGTTAGTGGGAAGAATTCACTTCCACAAGCATGGGAGAGTGGGTGTGTAGCAACTAACGTGGTCCAAAAAATTAAGAAGTGGTTATTGACCTGATCCTTTAGTCTTATCCAGAGACTTATAGCCATTAGAGAGCTATTTCTAATAGGTAAGCCAAACTCTAAGCTTGCCGAGAGAGGCTATGGCTATAGGAATAAACCTGAACAGTTCGAGTCGAGCTTGGGTCCAAAAGGCCCTACGAACAATTGCTAAGGTTGATCTAGAAACACTACAACTCGGATGGATGGTGATATTTTTATGAGAATTTTGAATCTAATGGTGATTATAAGTGTTCAATCGAATGGCGGTTCTAGGCAATGGATGGTTGGCAAGGTTGCAATGATTGTGGTGTTTTAAGTTGATAAATGCAGTTCGATGATTGATTTTCAATCAATGATGGGATAGTAAGATGTTTTTCTTTCAATTATTTTTTTTTCTTATTCTCATTTTTTTATTCAAATTTTGCTATTGTAGCGATATCAGGTGGTATTTTTTTCCATATAACTACACATATATGAAAAAAAATGTAAGCTACACACATTTGCAAGAGTGGAGAATTTGCTTAATTTTGAAACGGTTGATATTGCAAATGATACTCCAACTTTATCAAATTGTACAATTTACTATATATATTTTAAAAAGATCAATTTACTATTTAGTTTAAGTTTTTTTGGTCATTTTTGCTACCGAACTAACTCTATTAAGTCTGTTTGCTAACATAGACATGAAGATTAACTAGGAATTGAATGTTCTAACCATCTTAAGGCTACAGTGTGGCCAGTAGCCACTTATAAAGAGTTGCACAACTCTCTACCAAGTGGCCATAGATCACCCCTAATCTTGAGGTAGACAAAACGACTACTTAAGGTGAAGTGGGTTGCAATCCACTTAAAAAAGTAGGTCATTCAACTCAATGGAGGCAATGAGTCAATTTTTGGATTGTCCTTAACGAACCTAAAAGAGTTAGTGCAAGTAGCAAAAATGGCCATGAAAACTTCAATTAGGTAGTAAGTTAATCTTTCAAAAGTACAAGTAGTAAATTACACATTTTGGTAATGTTTATGTATCATTTGTGATATTAACCCATTTTAAAAAGTTGAGGTGTCAATGTAGTTACAAAAGTTAATAAGTGGTTGATGTAATTTACCTTAAAATTTACGAGGAATACCTCGATATAGGATAAAAAATCATAGATAAAATAAAAAGATATAAACCAATACTAAAGAGGTGAGTGTAAAAGATAATACAAATATCACAAGATACTTCAAAGTATCTCTTGAACACTTATATACTCATATATTATTTACATATACATATAAATATATAGGGAAACCAATAGGTCCAAAATTGAAATGTTCGAGCCTAAACCATGAAACCTTGCATGACTAAGGTGGGGTTCAATCAATTGCTAATGGGGCCAATTGACTAATCCTTTATGATGATCGATCCTCGTGTGAATCAACTACTAGCTTCTTTAGTCAAGATCTAATTAGCTACTCTTCCTTCACACCTAATATTGGTTAACAATAACAACCCAAAATGCTTGAAATTTAGCTCATGGTAGGTTCTACAATACCATCATGTCTCTAAACAATTCCTATAACAACAAGTCAATTTAACAACAATAATTCTCCATCTTGACTTAAATTTAGGTAACAAATGCCAAATATTCCACCTTAAACAATAATGTCCACAATCACTCTCTTCTTGACAAAGGCCCTCCTTAGCTTATTATTATCTCTCAACAACTTTGATCAAGTCCATGTTAAGCTTCAACTTATCACTAGAAAGTCTTATATCTTTTAGATTCCTAAGAGCACAAGTTTTCTTCACCCAAATATCTCCTTGAGACAATGTCACAAATAAAATGATCTGAGCATCAATTTTTTTGGTCCATGGTGTACGAATCCTTAAAGAGATATATAATACTCCGGTTATCACGATACACAATTGTACTACCATCACACATTATAGACTCTAAGACCAATCTTCTCAATTATGTAACATATTTAATTGCTTCACTACTTTTAAGGATAAATCAATAGAAGGCTAAAGTGAGGCCTTCTAACCAATTATGCACTCCCTCAACATAAATACATACTTTGTAAGCGATCTTTTCTTACTAAGGTCCCCAACAAACATTGAAATCAACTTTTTCAATCAAACTGTTGGAATCTCTACCATTCTTTAAGAAAAATGCTATGGTCCCCTCAAATACCATTGTACCCATTTGAGCACTTGTAAGTGGAGTTTCCTTGGATTGGCTAAATAAGTGTTTGTGTGAGCATAAATTATCAAATAAATGTTGTTGTCCATCGCTTTGGAGTATAGAATTTGTAGCATTTAGCTTAAATTGTTCACTTATTATGGTAATGCTAAAAGTTTGAAATATGCAACAAGTTGGAGTAAAGTCTAACTTAGTGTTATATATGTCAAAGTGCCCTTTTGTTATGATAGGCACAACTTACCTAAATCTCTATTCTATAGATTTTCCAAGATTTCTTTTTAGCTGTATTAGATTCTCTCATCTCAAATTTAAGTTATGATAGACCTTAATTCTCTTTATCCTTGACATGTTATTCGCTGCTATCAACATATGACCAATATATAGCAAAAGGTATATATATTACACACAACATATCCCATGAATGCACAATATGTGTCATAGTTGCTTCTTTGTGATAGGTTTTGTAGATTAAAAGAACGGGTGCAATTCATATTTACCAATATTTTTTTTTTTCCAAATTACACAATTACAAATTGTACAAAAAATATTACCAAAATACTAATACTATATTACATCTTAAAGATGCGATACTAGCATTTATATCTATGTCACATCTAGCATTGGTACACCTAAAATAATATCGCATCTTAAAGATAGTGATATATATACAAATATTAACTTCGCATCTTGAAGATATGATATAGATTCAAATGCACTTTTAAGAATATCAAATTTTCAAAATGTGATATATATACAAATACTAATATTGTATTTTAAAGATGTGACATAGTATTGGTATTTTGATAGTATTTTTTGTATAATTTGTAACTATGTGATTTTTTTTTAATTTTGACAGCAATTTTCTCTAAAAAGAACGCAATTGAAAAAATGAAATTTTATACAAAACCTACTACTATGATCCAAGTGCGACATGTAAAATAAATTATATACAAAAATTATGAGATGAATACCTTTCTTATAGCAAAACCGTCTCTGATGGAGTTCTTGTGCAATTCATTATCGCTTTACTTTTGTAAAAATTGTTCACCACAAGTATTACAATTGTAATACCTCTAATGGTATCCATATAGATGATAACAAGAGTTATTCTAGTCTTTAGACTGCTAGATTACTTGGATTTGAAAAATTTAAACTTATTGCCTATTGTGATGAATTTTCTTGTACGCAATTTTTTCGAAACAAGTTTCGGACAATGCCCCATTTTCTATATCTTTCCGTTGGTCAAAACAAGTCCAATTATGGACTTCTCCTTTCGACATAAAATCCTTATTAAAAGCATTTTCAAGGTCTCTGTCCATTTCCACATTATTATAGAATTAATATTGAAAACATAATATTCAACTTTAGGAAAGAATTCCACCTTTTATTTGAGAACAATTAACTTTTGGTCTCGAAATAAATATTATATTAAATATCTCATTCCTGTTAATCGTGTTATTGTTTGTGACCCTTTAGATTTTTATATGCAAATGTAGTGTCAATCTAAATACAAATCAAGATAACTGTCTAGCAACAATTTTTTGCCAACTAACATAATAGAAAGATTGTCGATTATTACATAATTAAATCTTTTCATCAATTCACATCTTAATTAAACAATTGTATGTGATGCCATCGATGTTCAATGGTTTTATTTAGTTTCAAAAATAAATTAGACTTAATAAAACTTGTCGTAATCACAGGTTTATAAGTTACTATTATCTCAATCAAGCAACCTTAGATATTAACTCCGTAATCGAAAAGATTAATGAATTTTATCTTAACTCATCACTATCTCTCTATATTTCATGTCATACCTAATAACTGTATTATTTACAATCTAAATAAAGATCGTGTTTAACTGCATTAAAGCATAGTATTCCATATATAGGTGTATGAAGGTCTCGATTTTAGAGATTATTTATGCTTGTTCATATAAAGGAGGAACCAATGACATTTAAAATGTGGTATCCTTTATTAGTGAGTTGTGTTTAATGTACTTACTTAACTTTAGGTACTCACTTGTATAATTCATATATTTTTCCCTCAGTCTAATAAGAACGACCTTAGTTATATAACATGTTGATCTAAATATTTATGTCCCCTATAAATATTTATCTAATCAAAGATAACTTTTAGATAATATGATATCATGAAATACCATTGATAGTATACATTTATTATAATTTCATACATTCTCTAATTATATATGAGACTCTATTATAAAAAATATATAAGCAAAAAAGTATACATATACAATAAATATTTGTCTTTTATTAATAATATTCATAAATACATTAAAATTATCTCAAGATATTGTACACAAAATACAACCCTTTGAAAACCATTCTTCTACATGAAAGTGAGAAACTACTTAAACCCACTGTCCCAAGTACTACTTTGAGTCGATACAAGGAGTTCTCTAACAAATAAACCTCATCCTTTCTTTTTCTACCTCAGAACTCTCTGGCTCACTCATATATATATCTACTCCTCGAGATTACAGTACAAAAAAGGTTATCGTACTCCTCAATCTATATTTATATTCAAATTACAAGGGATAAGTACAAATATGACTCTTGTATATTGGACGTAGTTGCTTGGATTTGTTTTTTATTTTGTTGTTTCAGCAGATCTATAAGCTACTATTACATTTTTGTTGTATTGCGTCTCAAACATTCAACTACTTTTGACAAAAAGAAAAAAAAAATTCAACCACCATTCTCACGATAACCGGACATAGTTTGGAATAAAAAAATCAATAAATATTACACATCTCGCATTATATATATATAATATATAAATATCCATATAAATATTAATAAAAAAATATTTTTCAAATAAATTATTAAGTGTGATTTGTATATAATATATATGTTTATATTTTATTAATATTTATATATATATATATATGGTGTATATTTTCTACTGCACTATTTCTAGTTTCCAAGCTGTGTCTAACGTTCAGGATTTCTATGCTTGTATTATCTTTCCAATAGTTCTCTCCAATCCAAGTCTAATAAATTAATGATTTTGTTTTATTCAATTTAACTAGCATATTGTTATAAAGATTAATCAGTATAATATATAGTACAAGTAAAATAACGTATCCAACGTCATATTCAATGTCGAAGCAGATCAAGCAAAAATTCAATAATTTCACGGACATTCGATTTTAAATCAAATTACAGCAGAGTATGAAAAGATGCAAATAAGGACGGTCCATATAAATATATCATACGTTCCACCAAGAATATACGGCTCCATTGGGAAATTAACAAGCAAAGTACGAGAGACTGAATACCATTTTTAAATATTACTTTCCAGTAAAGGTGGGGTGGTTTTGTTTAATAAGTTTTGTTTCTTTCAATTAAACTAATCCTAGTATTGCTATTTGATTCTTTTTTTAGTCCGATCCTGATCCTAATCCTACTATTCGGTTTATAATTTTCAGCAAATAAGAAAAACGGTTCGATTCGTAACTTAAACTAAGAATCTCAAAATATTTAGATAACTACCCATATTTTGAACCTTTTAATGTATTCACCTTTTCTTCTGTAAGATATAAATTTTCAAACAAATATATAGCAATATATTTGTCATGACAATAAAATAGAACTACTAATATGCCTTACTGTAATGAAGTTTCGTATTAGGTAGTTAAAAATTTTTAGAGTCACAATGATAATACAATCACCTAAAATTAATTATATATTTTAGTCCAGTTTCAACTAAGGTAAGATTTATTTAATTATAATTTATTATCTCACTTTTTTTCTTTTTATTCCTCTGATTTGGTTCGGTTCATAGTTTTTTCAAACATTTAAAAAATGATTCAATTTGATTTTAATATAATATATGGTTTGATTTGATTCCAGCCGATCCAATTCACAGTTGTAGCAGTTTTTTTCCCGATCCTACTTTTCGGTATTTAAAGGTAACTCTTGGGGTACGTATAAAATAAAATAAGGAGGGAATGGAATTAGAATTCCATAAGGAATAAAATAAGAATGTAATATATATTATTTTGTTTAGTTGAATTTATAAATAATTTAGAAATAAATATATAATGTAAGCTTTTAAAATTGAGTTTAGGATAACCGAGCTCAGATTTAGGACTTTTAGGGTAACTTATCCAATTGAGCCCAAACTTTGCAACTAGAATGAAAAAGTTAGTCGAGATATTACAGTGAAGTTAGATTTTAGTAATAATGATCCGAAATCCCAATTTT